>QKWP01000769.1:77110-127642 GCA_003550325.1 Gigaspora rosea
GTGGAAAAGAAAAACGAAAAAAAAATCGAATGCAAGTACAAAAAAAAAAAAGCCCAAGCAGGAGATTATGGGTTGCACACTGCATAAGAATAGTGAAAGTAGGCATTAGGCTCAAATTAGAAGAGGTCCAACAGTCCAAGTGAAGGGGTGATGACCAAAAAATTTATCATAGATCATAGACTGTATAATCAAGAAAGAAATATATAGATAGAATAATAAAGTGAAAAAAAAAGCAAGTAAATATATACAGGTGAGTTAACGTTTTACATGGATGATCCGAAAAAAAACATACGGCCGTACAATGTTTATCACCAGTTTTTTTAGATTTTTTTTTTTTTTAATGAATATGATTTTCATTGTACTCTGATACATATAAAAGGTATCGGGGTAAGACTTTTCTTATATAAATATAAGGATAATTTCATTTATTAAAAAAAAAATTTATTTTCAAAAAAAAAACAATCAATCCTTTTAAAACTAACTAACTAACCCTTCTAAATAAACCAAATGAATCTAAATGATTAAAAATATTAAAAAAATGAAAATTCATATAATTCTGTAACAAGAACATATGATAAATACGGTATTAATTAACACAATTATAAACCTATTTTTTTTTGTGATAACTGTAATAATTTACTGGTTTTAAAAAGATAATAAAAGATTATTTAAAAGGTGGAATCATCTCCAATGGTCAACATGGTCAACATGGTCAATATAGTCAATATAGTCAATATAGTCAATATAGTCAATATTGAAATATAAACTCTCGGAGCCGAGAGCGAAAATTGGTATTAATTTTATTATATATTTGATGTGTTTATTTATTATTAGATTTTATTATTATCTGTTATATTATTATTATTAATAATAATTACTAATTACTGTGCTAATTACTGTGTTAATTAATGTAATAATTTATAATTCTTTATATTATAAATTTATATTTATAAATTATTATAAAATTATTATTATAAATTATTATAAATTATTATTATTATTAGTTAGTATTTTTCTTTCACGATCTACGGCACTATTTTCCGCGATTATCCCAAACCTGAATCTCCTAAAATTTTTTTTGAAAATGGTTAGTACTTAGAAGCTTAATAAATATATAATAAAATGTTTAGAATATTCGATGATCACGAAGATTGATTGGCTAGGAAATAAATTAAAAATTTCCAAAAGATAAACATTCATCGTTACGAAAGAAGAAATATAACAATATTAAAAGACTTTCGCTTTGAAAAATAACCTTAAGTACTTGCGTACATACGTACGTGACTTAGTAGTAAATCATATGATTAAAACTTGATTTTAAGGTAAAAAAAAACTCGTCGAATACAGTATATACTATATATATAGATATATATATATATATATATATATATATATATAATAATAAATTAAAGTATAACCTAGAAGGTACATTATGTATGTACGTACGTAAGTATAAATAGTATAAATTGAACGCATTACCGTTAACACATAACACATTAAACATTAACGTTTAATGTTAATAAAAAACATTATTATAATATATTATATATATATATATATATATATATATATATATATATTATATATTATATTTATCTATGTTTTATATAATGGTTATTTTATAACGCACAGACTAAAAATGACTCATTTGACCGGATCAAATAATGATAATCTCCATGCTATTTGACAAACGAGTTAAACCCTTGCTTTTTATAAAAAGAAGGGGTTAAAAAAGAATTCAAGTTTATAAAAAAAAAAAAAAAAATCGAGAATTAAAACTTGTGTTTACTTTTTGGCGAGGATTAACTTGTAGTGGGAATTTATTAAGAATTTATTAAAAGTCAAGTTTATAAACAAGCCTATTAATTTAAAAAGCGCATTGATAGAACACCCGGTTAAATCATTCAATGCTGAAGTGACTTCTTTTAAAAACATTTGGTCGGCTTGGTATATTTTTCTCAATTATTAAATGCCATGCACTATAAATAGTATAAATAGTATAAATAGTATAAACAGTATAAACAGTTATAAACAGCAGTATAAATAGTATAAACAGCAGTATAAATAGTATAAATAGTTAAATAGTTAAAATTATATCGATATCAAATATTGTATAAATACTATAAATAATATAAATAGTTAAATTGTACAAAGGGTTTATAAAGTAATCATACGTATAATTATGTTCATTGTTACTTCCCAAATATGTTCTGTTATATATATTTTTAATTTATACCTAGTTAATATAAAATACTGTAATATAAAATACTGTAATAAAAAATGCTGTAATAAAAATACTGTAATTAAAATATATACCGTAATACTGTAATTATTGAATATTATTATTATATTATTATTGTATTATTATTGTAATTTATTACTGTAGTGTAATTAATTTATTATTATTATTATATCAATGTTATAATGTTTATATAATACTGTAAATTTTAAATACTACATATATAAAATATAAAAATGATAAAAATGATAAAAATTGATTAAATAATGTAATAATTAAATAATGTAAAACATCTATTACAGTACTAGTTATTGATCTGATCGAATTTTAAACAACTTACTAACTAAAGAATAATTTTTACGAATACAATTAGAATATAATGGATTTACTAAATTATTGTTGTTTTTTTCTAACAAGCTTTGATGGATGCGTAAATCTCATGGCATTTATCCAAATTCATAATTGTAAGTAAGTACAGTACGTTCCAAGTAATAATTACCTTAATGAGATTCTTGGTTTGATGACCAATAAAGATCAACCTTAAGAAGATTTAAAGTATTTATGTTGTTTTAATAATTTATTAATAATATATATAAAGATAATCGAATAAAAAGCTTTTTATTTTTTCAAAAAGTAATGTGCATACCGATACAGTACGTCCATAAGTGTACTCATGTACGTACGGTACGTCGAGTTTACTAATGTACTGAATGTACTGTACGCATGTACATGCGGAGTGACACAAGAAAATGTTCTCACCAGGGTTAAAATAAATAAGAATCCAGAAATGTATAAAAACTGGTTTTTAGACTTTTTTTTTTTTTTTTTTTTTTGTACCTATTTAACCGAATGTGGGGTCTTTTTTTCTTTAATAATCGCACAGCCTCTAAAGAACAAACGAGGGTCTGTTAGTTTGAATTCTCAACCCCCTCCCCAGATTATTTAAAGGATGTGAATTCCATGTGGTTTATTACGGTGAAATTTGGCTGATGTGTACTCCTATTAAAATTTCTAAGAAACAAAGAATTTTTTTTTTTGATCTTCAATGAATCGATCGACGACATTAAATAATATTAAATGATATTGGATGATATTGGATGATATTAGATGATATTAGATGATACGAAATAATTAAATAAAAAAAGAATCATTATTTATAATTCATTGAAACGAAACAGGAAGTGTATGCTTGAATGTTAATCGTGTCTATGAATTTTATTTATGAATTTGTCTATGAATTTGTCTATGAATTTGTCTTTTATGAATTTGTCTTTTATGAATTTGTCTTTTATGAATTTGTCTTTTATGAATTTAAGAATTTGTCTTTTATGAATTTAAGAATTTGTCTTTTATGAATTTGTCTTATGAATTTATCTACTATTGGAAAAATTTTACGTTTTTTTGTAGAAAAGGATCCAATGACCGGGTAATTCAATGTCACCTATTTTTGACTAGCGGGAATTTATATAAATCCTATATATAAAAAAAAAAATTTCTTGCAAGTTACACCTACAAAAAGGTCCACCGTTTAAAAAGCATAAAAAAAGTATATATAAACAAAAACGCTCTCTTCTTTCATTTCCTTCATTTCATTCATTCCGTTCATTCCGTTCATTGTTCTTTGGCATTATTCTTATTCCAAATTTCGTAATGATAAACGACATGCGTTTGGTCCCTTTTGGACATCCGTACTGTATTTTTCTTAAGTTGGATATAATTACATCTTTCGACCATTATGAAAAGTGCAGAATGATATAATGTCCTACAAATTCATGATTTGTTGGCTAAATATAAAAACAAGGATGTGGTTTCAGTTATCGTTTTCTGTGTAATTCTTTTAATGCGATTCATATTTTTTATCAATCTCGTATAATCCGTATAATCCGTATAATCCGTGTAATCCGAATAATCTAGTAATGTAATAAAATTTGTGCAAAAAAAATGGTGACATTTCTCGGCTTTTTTTTAACATGCAGTATGCAAGTACCATTAAAATTCTCAACTTCTTCGAACATGTTAATTTGTTCTCCATATAAAGTTATAATGATACAAAGAATATAAAGAATACTGTGTAATAATGAAGATAAAGAATATAAAGTGTAAAAGTGTAAAGGGTCTACATACTGTATCCTATATATATCTTTATACATCTTTTATACCCTTTATACATCTTTTATACATCTTTTATACATCTTTTATATCCTTTATACATCTTTATACACATCTAAATTTATATATTATATATATTATGATATATAATGTATTACATCCTATATATAACATCCTATATATATTTTAAAAACAAAAGGTTATAAATACAGCATACCTCCAAAAAATCTAAATATTTTTCCAGTATATTTAATGCTAAAAAGTAATTCTAATTCTAACTCTAATGTTTAGCGTTAGGATTTAATTAAAAACATCTCACGTCATAATTGTATAATCACTATTTAGTAAATGCTCCGCCTTTCTATATATATATATATATATATACGTGAATAAATTTCATTCGATAAATTCGATAATTCGATAATTCGATAATTGGTAATAATTAATTCTTTTCATACCATTTTATTACTTTCTTTTGTTATCACAAATAAAAATACGTTGTACCTTATTTACATACTGGCATGTTCCGTTAGAAATATTAATAATGTTATATAATTATATATTGAATTATATATATTGAATTATTATTAATGTTGCCGCATGATGCATTTTTATATATAAATAATTAAGCAGTATACTCGTGGTTAATGTGATCCAAATCAATCGGTAAAAACATTTGTGTATATCTTATATATCTTTCCGTTATATCATGTCGTGTTCACATACTGTTCACATACTGTTCACATACTGTTCACATACTGTTCACATACTGTTCACATACTGTTCACATACTGTTCACATACTGTTCACATACTGTTCACATACTGTTCACATACTGTTCATATATTCAAAAAGAATAATAGAGTTTATACTGTTCATATATTCATATATTCAAAAAGAATATACTGTTCATATATTCAAAAAAGAACAATAAAGTTACTACTAATTTTATCATCTGATTTCTCTTATTACCTGCTATTGTATTTGTTTTATTATACGCACATACGCAAGTAAACGTACAATGTATTATACAATATATTTACAATATTTACAATATTTGAAATAATCTTCAGCATCTAGTATAGCTGATAGTATATTAATACAGTACAAATATCAGATATATACAAGTACGTATGTACATAATTATGTACCTACCAGCTACCCTACGCACCTAATGTATCTACGTACCAAGTACCTGCTACGAACGTACGAACGTACGAATGTCAGATATTACGTACTTATGACAATGTTTGTTGTGTAAAACTATGTGCCGCAGTGTTAATTATATGCTATTTAAACAATAACCAGTTATAAAATGCTATGCTATGCATATAAATATTATATTGCATTTTTCAAATTAACTAATTTATTTTTTCCTCTGTGATCTTGCATAAAAAAAAAAAAAATATTGTCACAAAAGATGTACATACGTTACTGTACGTAATAAATAAACCCGGATTTTTTTTTAAAAAATCGGATAAAGAACACTGGGTATTGTTAAAAGTTTCACTACCGGAAAAAAAACCCATGCAGGAGTTTTATAAAAATTCCTTTTTATTTTATTTTTGTAAATATTATCGGTAATTATTACTATATTATTTTTTTTTTTAAAAAATTTCTCATTTCTCTCCAAATATGTATACTGTATTATATGTTTGGTGTGTGTGTGACTACAATGGCTCTACTTTTTTGGTCTTTGTATTTTCTGTCTATTAAACAATCCCAAAATTGCTAAACGCGGTTTTCTTGACTAATACATATTAAGGGTTAGTCGATGAATGTTGATTATTATTTTTGCATCACTTAGCATATCTTAACCTTACCAATTTTATCTTTAAATTATTTTACTATAAATTCCATTTATATTACTTCTATACTGTATTTACTCCTATATTACTTTTATATTACGAACGTACTTTTTTATATACAGTATATATATATATATATAATATATATATATATGTTATATTTGTGTATATATATATATTTATTTTTTTTTTTTTTTAACATTATCGTTATACGTATTACCTTTACATTACATTATTTGTTATGTGTTATGATTACTTTTATACGTATAAGTATTACATCTCTTTAAAAATTAATAATTGCGGCGTTCTTTTTTTGGTTATCTTTTCCGGATATTACGGTATTAGATTGATGCGATGAGATTTTAGATAATTTTATTTACGAAAAAAATTGGTACAGTATCACGAAATCATTTGAAAAACAAATTTTGAAACAAAATTGTTACTCTTTATGTAATATTTCATAGTTTTTCTTTAAAAATATTTTTTATTTATTTATTAACTTATTTTTATATACGTATCATTATCATTTTTTAAAATCCGTTATGTACTGTATTCTGTACTGTATGTATTCTGTACTGTACGTACTGTACTGTACGTACTGTACTGTACGTACTATACTGTACGTACTATACTGTACGTACTGTGCGTACTGTGCGTACTGTGCGTATGTATGTATTTATCTGTTATGTACTGTACATATGTTATACATTCGTATTAATACCGTTATGTATTTCTTACAAGACCCCGATGTTTATGATTTGTTTGTTTATATTAACTTCTTCGGCCTTAATGTACGAATTCGGTTATATTGATAATCTACATTAATTTACTATTAATTCATTATTACTTTATTTATAGTATTTATAGTATTTTACTTTTTTTTTTTTTTTTTTTAAAAATAATAAAAAAATTGTTGATTGTTTAAACTTGTAACACTGAGACCTTTAAAAATATTCGGCTGTTTGTGTAAAATTTATTTATTTTTCTTTATTTTCTATATGTTACTTAGTTTTTTTAATGGCTTTATGAAATAATTAATAATTAATAATAGACCTGCCACTTTGTAACAAATATCACATGATTTATACTTCTTGGCTTAGCCAAATTTCTTCTTGGAATATTGGAATACATTGATATTATACGTACGTACATTACTGTACATACGTACCAGGTACGTACTAGGTACGTACTAGATACGTACTTACTATGTACATAAATTACTAATTTAATTATTATAAATTGTTCTTTAATTGGATTTTCTAACTTCTATTTCATTTCTATTTAATTTCTATTTATATAAAGTTTTCTTTCTTTTTATATAATTTCTAATTTTTTTCATTAATTTTTGTAACAAAATGCTTCCGAATTCGTAATAAATTTCATAAATTTTGCGAAATAATTTCTCAGTAACCACTTTACCAAACTCTGCAAATTATTGTTTTTTTTTTTTTTTTTTTACCGTAATTGTGTGTATACAAGACTCGGCTATATTTCATTCCACTAATTTTTTAAACACTCATAAAAAATTTAAAGTGCATACAATACATACTTTGTACTTATAATAATCAGTCTAGCTATTTGAAAAAAAAGTCTTATTTTAATTAGATTCCTGTGGTTCTTAGCCAGTCTAATTCATGGTGATGTCTACTGTTTTGGGGTATACGGTCAACTCTCTCCATAACAGATAAGTGCATGTCGTTGGGGAAATATGCATTTGTATGTATGCTTACGGAATAAAAAAAATGTCATAACTTGATTTAAAAAAATTTAGAATCTTTTTTTTATTGTACTGACCAAACAAGGTGTATTTATAATGAGTTATGACAAAATGTACTTATAGATGGCGCATTTATAAAAGGTTGATTGTATCCATAGAATTTATTTAGTTTGGTTAAATGGTTTTCGAGATACTATCATTTAAATTTTAAAAACGTTTTATTAAAATATTTTAGAATTTGAATAATAATATCTCGATAACTACATAGATAATAATAATGTCTTGACAATTACATTATAATCTCAATAAAAATCTTTTTTTATTTAATTTTATATATAAATATACTGTAATTATAAAATTTAAATAAAACAATTTTTATCAAGTTTAATTAAGTGTTGTTGGGTTATTATGATTATTCATTCAAATTTTTGGAAAAATTTAGAATCTTTAAAATTAATAAATTCTTAAAACTTTAATAACAATATTTTAATAATTATATAATATATCTAAATTTAATTTAATAATTTTTAATATTATATATAGTAATATTTTTTTTATTATACTTTTTTATTTTTTTTTATTAGAGAAATTTAATTGGTTGTTATACTTTAATATCTAAGATATGATATTAAAAAAACTTTTTTTTCTTAAAATATTATATAAGACTGTACTTGTTACTATTCTTTTATTATTTTTTAAAAAATTAATTTTGTTTTAATATTATTATAAATAATTTTTTTTATTAAAAACTTTTATTTTAAAAAATAAATTATTTAAATTTTTTTTTATTTTATTAATTCGGCAATCATGCCAGTACTTTATTAGGATGATATAATTAACCCTACAGTTTTATACAATTATGGCTCAAGCCTATCTAAAATTCAAAATACGAACTAACCCGGCTTTTTGTAACTAATGTCCAAATTACCCATGTTCGATCTGCTATAGTAAACTTTATCTCTATATTAAATATTCTGCATAAATACTTAAAGTATATCTTCGATTGGCGTTTATATTCTAAATTATCATGATTGCCTATTTTTTTCCTAAACCTTCTTCTCCAAGCTTCTCAAACAGAAAGATTCAAAATTCCAACTAGCTAAAAAAAATAAAACATGCCAAGAAAATAAAGAAGAAAATAAAAAAGAGGCAGTACTAAAAAATCTATACAAAAAACCAATACAATTAAAAGAAAAAATAAAAAAACCAAAGAAAAAGGCAGAAAAAAAGAAACAATTTATGATAAGTACACTATTATAGCCCATGCTAGGCATAAACAAAAACTAATCAACAACTGCAACAATTGTATATCTCTATTATAAAGCTTTACCTTCATAGGACCCCAGACATTTCTCATATAGGTCATAATTGGATTTTGACCAATTTTGGTCCAATTTGCTAAAAACAACAAAATATATTTGTTTAAATAAATTTTGATCTAGTGATCAGAATTTAATAAGCTTTTTTTGTTAGATGCGCCTCACTGAAAGCTTCATTTTAAAAAAAAGTTTGTTCAGGTTGGTTTACTGGATAACAAGATAATTGGCAAAAACTGTTTTTTGCTTCTCAAATTTTAGGGGTTTTTGCTAAAAAAAAAAACAAGTATGACCTCTATACTAGATGTCCGGGGGCCTGTCTTAATATTAATACAACCCTTTTAACTATATGTTTCATCTTCAAATATTTCTTTAACTATAGATATAAGATCCTTGTCACATGAAGTAACGTTGAGTTGTTCAAAACAAACACGTGGTTGTATTCTACTAAGTTCATCCGAAAATGAAAACTGTAATCAATATCGATTTTTTATCAGGGGTAAGCTAAATCACCCACTTTTTCAAAAAAAATTAGAGAAAAAAGAGAGTAGAGCAAAAGCGAGAAAGGAGTCACTTGTATCAAACTTGAAGAAGCATAAGTCCAGAAAAATTATTTTCCTGTTATTCCCACTGTTTTACCATAGGATACTTTGTCAACAGAGAGAAATTCAAATCCCTACCAAAATTTCTCATACAAGAGCACTACCTTCTACTAGTTATTTTGTAAAAGGACATTTCTGGTTTGTATGCCAAATATACAAAGAAGTCCTATAGCATGGTTGACCTTTGTAAGAACCGTATTTCTGTATTATCCTATTATATACTTTATGTATAGGCAACTCTCTAATAAGAAAAATTTTTGTTTTCTTTCATTAGGAAAATTTGGTCAAGTAATTATCAGACAGAGTTTTGTCCAACCTTAAATTATTTAAATTATTTAAAATATATTTATAGTATTTAATACTTTATATATTTAAAAATAGGCTACTATTAAAAATAAGTTGCTTTTTTTTTTGCTTAAAAAAAACCAAAAACATCTTTTATTTAAAAATAAAATTTTTTTCCCTCTTTAATGACTTTTATTAGAAATAATTATAGTAAAATTAATCTGATTACAAAATCAAATCTATTACTATGCCCCTTCTAATTTTTAAGTCACATCCCACCCGGCTGCCTTATAGGTGCCCAGATATGCCTCATCGCACTAATCCAACAGAATTAGAACTTATAGCTAGCCTCATCAAATCAGAATCTCTTTAAATTTCTCCCATCTAATATCTATGGTGTGAATAATCAAAGCATCAAGAAAAAAAAACTCAAAAGACAGGAGAAAAAAAGGAATACAAAAAAGGAGGAAATATCGAAAACCTAAAACGACAAACCAAAAACGAACAAATTGAAAAGATAAAAGATGAAAGGAACAAAGAAATTCTGTTTCGACAAAGTCTAATCTAAGTAAATACTCAGTAGAATTTGAGTCTATAATAAAGCGTCTGAAACAAACTATAAAAATTATATAATACTATACAAGGAAACGCCTCGTCTAAGTATTATATATACAAATAAAAAAAAATATAGGAATTTAAAACAATATGGGACTATGCTTAAAACATATCGGCGTATTTAGTTTATCATATTTGAGTAACTCCAAAATTTTGGAGTCCAAATGTAGATCAACTTAGTCAAATTTTATAAAACGAATTATTACTTACAAATAAAATATATACTAAAGTACATAGTATATTTTACTATATAAAAATATAACTACTATATAAAACTTTTTGTTAATATTAAAAAGCAAACTCATATTTATACATATTATATATAGAAGCACTAAATAGAAAAAATCTAACTTGAATAATCATAGTATTATTAAAGATATATATTTGTATATAAATTGTCTCTACTAAAACAACATTGATAAAAATTACCACATAGAGAATATTGTGTAAGATATTTACCAAATATTCCTACAAAGGCATTCTCACTGCTAAATACTTGATTTCTAACGGTGCAATAGTGGTGCAATGATGGTTTTTTAGATGCTTCTAAATTTCTTATATTAGGGGGCATCCATAAATAATATTATATACCCCTCATAGTAGTGCTTGACCCCCTTCTACTATATAAAAATTTTTTTCAAAATCCATATGTTTATATATAAAATTTTACAAAAACTTGAATATATTGTGGGACAGTAATCTGATTTGGATGATTTAGATACCATTCAATTTGTCTCAGTGAGACGAATCCAATGATATCAAAATCATTTCATTTGGATTACAAGATCAATAGTTATTCACAAAAAACTATTAATTTTATAGTCATTTTATAAGAAAACATAATAACCAATAGTATTTGGCCAATAACTTTTGATTCAGTGATCCAAATAAAACGAAATTAGTACCATTCAACTCCTTTCACCGAGACGAATTGAATGGTACCAAAATCATTAAATTTGGACCACTGAATCAGTTTTTAGACGATTTTTTCTAAAAATATTGCATTATATTTTTTTAACCCCCCTATTTAAAAGGAAAACCGTTATATTTTGTCAGACCTCCTTGTACAATGTTATTTTTGGATGCTCTTTATAGCTTTTTTAATATAATCAAGCTCATAGTTAGATGGTGGCAATATATGCAAAGACAGTATATTATGGTCCTTATGTTTATTGTTTAAGACTACATTGAATCTTGTAAAATCGTGAACATGTACAAAAAGAACAAGTAAATCTTGAAGTACTAATTGAATTAGATATAACTAGCTATTTTAAATAGTTAATATATAAAATAAATGTATATACCAGTAAATTCTAGTATACTACACATCTATTGGTCAAAAAGATGATGTGTTAAGGCTTTGAACGATAGGTTCCAATGCGTTTATATATATTTTTTATAGTAAATAAATATTTTTAAAGTGTTATTTAAATGATTTTCATTCTCACATAATATTAAAATAGGGTGTGATTTTAAAACATACTAATAAATTTTGGGGTACTATAGTATAATTTTGTGATTCTAAAAACCAAACATGCTAATATAAGAATCTTCTAAAAAGAAATTTCATTTCGAAAAAAAGAACCTCCTCACATGTTATTTATTGTTTATTTCAGTTACCCGAAACTAACTTATAACTTGATCCAAATGATAGGCACGTTTTCCAATATGGTCAAAGTAAATATTGCTTATCTTTTGGAGGTGGTAACCACTTTTTGGCAAAATTTCGAAAACTCCAAGCAGAAAAAGAAATGTCTGTTATAACCAATCTGAAAAGAGAGTATAGTCCAAAAAACTCATTTTTTTTTTGTTGTTCTTCTTGAACTTCTACAAGAAACTTCGTCGACAATGAACTTTTTTCTACCAAAATTTCATCTAGCAAATACCTCTAGCTAGTAAAATTGCTTTTGGCTTGCATATTGAATATACAAAGGAGTCCTTAAAGCAAAAGTTGACCTCTGTAAAAACCATAATCTTGTAGCAACCAACTATACATAATTTATCATGTACAAACACCTCTCTAACAAAAAAAATTATTGTTTTTCATCTATCGGCAAGTTGGTCCAAGTGATTGTTAAAAAGAGTTGATTTAGAAATAAAACATTTCTATAATTAATAATAATTATTATATAATAAAATTAAATTTTATTGTATTATTATATATAAATTAATTAAATTAATTACAATATTAAATAAACTTGTTTAAAAGATTAAAATATATATACTTTAAAATATTTATTCAAATTAAAAATATTTTATTATTTGATATTTGATTTTTATATCTAACAAAAAAATTAAAATTTTTTAAAACAATATAATATTTATTTTAAAATTTTTTTAAATTTAACAGATTGTAATATTGATTTTAGGCTAAAGTACTAATATATAGAATTTTTGATTACTAAAGACAACTATTGCCTAACTATATACCTTTTTTTTGTTTACTTGTCTGCTTCTTTATTTTTTTTAATTTTTTTTTCAACTTAAGCAGCCATGCTAATACTTTATTAAGCTACTTGTATTTACTACTGCACCTACATAGTATGGGTCATTTCGTCACTTCTGACATATCTTATATTAATATAGCAAGTTAAAAATATTTATAAATAATATTTTATTTAATTATTGTTATTTAAATATATCTTTTGGGAAAGTATATATTATAATATCAAGCTACAAATATAAATTTATTGTATAAAAATTAAATATTTTTTATTGTTAATTTATATATTAAAAAATAATAGGTAGTTTATATATTTATAAATTGTTGTATTTTTTTTTTATTATACAAACCTATATTTTTTAAAAAAAAAAAATAATTCTAGTGATATTTTTGTATATATAATAAAACTTTTATAAAATTTAAAATATTTGTTATTAAAATAGTTTATAGGTTAAAAACTAGTAAATAAAATAAATATACTAATTTTTAGTATTATATACTTATATGACAAATTAATAAAATTTATAATCAATAATTTTTAGTTAATATCAGTTTAAAATTAGAGTTTAAAGGATTATTTTATATATATATATGCATATAAAATTTTTATAATTTAAAAATATATTAATTTTTTAACTTTTTTAACCTAAAATAGGTATTATTTTTACAATATAAAATAGTAGTAAATTAGTTTAAATTAGTATTATAAATTATACTATAACTTTTTTTTTATATAATAACGTTATTTGAAATTTTGCAGGTTTGTTCTTGATAGTTACACCAAGGCACTTGCGAATTATTACAAAAATATACTTGATTTTGATTGGGTAAATTTTAAAAATACTAGAAATTTTAATTTTTTAATTTTTTTTATTTTAAAAATCAAACAATTTTAAAAATTTTTTTAAAAATATTAAATTAATAATTTATAGAATTTTTTTTTATAAATAAATTATATATATGTTTAATATTATATATAATTTTTTTTAAAATTTTAACTCATAAAAATCAAACCTTTATTATATAATAACTTTGAACTATTGATTTTTTTGTCCTGAAGTGACGAGACTACTATACTATTTAATAACATAAGTTTAGCATCATTCGGCCATCTTAGTCAGTATCTAAGTACCCGAATACCTAAATGTGACCTGCCGCACTACTTCGACACCAAATTGGTATTGAAATAAATAGCTTATTTAGCTACTTAAAGCCAAAATAAAAAGGTCTTCACCTTTTTACGACAAGCAAGAAATTACCTTCCCATCTTCTTTCTTCCTTTAAGGCTTCAAGAAGGCTTGCCCAATATTACTAACTTTTCTTTGACCTTCCTTATCTAGTTTCTAGGACAAGGAGTATTAAATTCAGACCCATAAAAACAACTAATATTTTTAGAAAACAAAAGGAAATATAAAAAGGAGTACTACTACAAAATCTATACGAAATCCAAAATAAACAAATATAAAATAAGAATAGACAAAAAGACAAATGAAAAGAAAAATAAACATTTACAAAAACTAGTTTAAAAATTATATAGACTGTATAAAGCAGAAGAAATTTCAGTTCAGTTTGGTTTCTATATGTCCATGTGTTATTCATTGTTTGTTTTAGATAAGTCCAAAACACCCTTATGACTTGATCCAATTTGGTAGGCATTATCCCAATTCAGAAAGAGTAAACACTACCGATCTTTTGGAGGAGTAAGCTAGATTTCCCACTTTTTGGCAAAATTTTAAAAATTTCCAAGAAGTAATGAGAAAAAGCCCAGAAAAGTACCAAATGTAAAGGAGCTTGTAGGGGTTATGCTGAATATAATAACTCATTTCAAAACTAAACTCTAAATCGGTGCTCACTACTTCTTTGCTCAATAGTATCAAAGTCATAACTTAGAGTACTTTTCTATCAAGTCTGTCAAAAACGTCCCAGGTTTCTATTTCCTGCAGTGTTTTAGTTCTCCAATAGAGAGTCTCTTGTTCCAGTGTGCTTTTAGTTGTTAAATATACAGTTCTTGTAGATCAGGTGTCTTGAAAATTTTGGTACAAGGGATCGTTAGAAAGAGGTGATCAAATATAATTGTCTGCTTCTTTATTTTATTTAATGCTAGAGTATATTTTAACTTTGTAAAACTTGATTTTAAGTCTCTTAAATTAAACCATTTTTATAGTTTATCTAAGACTATTTTATTTTTATATTTAAGTATTTAATTAAATTCCTTTTTTTAAAAAAAACTATTTATACCCTTTACTATAGCTAAATCAGTATTGGGAATTGAATATGTTCAATTAAATTTTTTATTAAATAGTTTTGAACATGTTCAAAACTAAAGCATTAGTTATTAGTTGTTAAGACCAGCTGACTGAGCAAGTGTAAGCATTTAATATTACTTTCAAAACTGTTCAAAACTGTTCAAAATTGTTTAAAATTGTTCAAAATTTTTTTAAATTAGTAAAATACATAATATTTATATTTTTGTACTTAAATAAATAAAATAAAAATCAATATAAATTTTATATTTATATATTATAAAAATATAAGATAATATATATTCTTTAAATTGTAATACAAGCAAATTTGTCTGCATAGATTTTAAATTTTTAAATTTTTTAAATAAAATTTGAATATTAATTTTAGCTATATACTTTCTATATAAAAAATATAATATTAGTTTTGTTTTATCAATTTTATCAATTTTATTATAATATACTACACCTAAAGACTAAAATATATATTGTATACTGTCGGCCCTCCCAAAACCGGTAAGTATGGTAGACAGGTTTTGTATCGATTTTGACAGGGTATCGGATTTGAAAATATCACGTGACCAAAGGATATTAATCCACCAATCAAATTGTAGAGATCTATTACTATTGTTTTACGTGTATTAACGGTAATATTGTTTGAAATGCTACGCACATACGTGTATGGTTTAACTGCACGTTATTAAAAGTTTTCACACGCACCCTAATTAAAACGACGTAATATTGTTTAAAATGCTACGTGCATACATGCATGGTCTAACTAAGTACGTAGCTACTTTATTAAAAGTTTTCACACGCACCCTAATTAAAAATTATTTACGGTATTTATTTTTTTTTAATTTTTTTTTTTTTATTGTTTGATTTATCTTACGATCCGGAGAGGATATTTATGTTTGGTACTTCTCACTTCATTTATTTCATCAAAAGTTCAATTAGCGACGCACATAGGGTTAGGGTAACATTTGATTAGTACAGGTATATATTGTCACTTGGTGTTGGCTGATTGAACTGTCAATGAAACGATTGTTGGTGAAGCAAGGTAAATCTGTTTACGCCAACCTGGTTCGGTAGAGCTAACTTAAAGAAGAAACTGATTAAAATAAAAGGGAGGTGATAAACCAAATTAGATTTAAGAACGTGTTAGTATGCTTAAGAATGTTAATTGAATTCTAAATTAGCTTCGAATTCATGAGAAAATGAATAATGTAATCAAATGCTTCGGGAATAACTTGCATTATCCAAATGTTTTAATGATATCAGGGAGCAGATTAGGTGGAATTTACAAAGCCATTGTTTTTGACCCACCAGAGCTATTTTTACTGATCCAAAAAAAAATTCTAACGTAAGTCGGGATAACCAAGAAAGTACGGTATCCTAATAGAGATACGAATCATCCCGTTCTTCATTCAGTAAAAAATACTGTATCTTCTAAAGGTTTGTATGTTCGAACATATGGTACATTTGATTAAAATCGACGCGAATCTTTTAAGGCAGGTCAATTAAAAAGATCAAATCAATGCCTTTCGTGAAATCTTGATTAAAAATAAATTAAAATAAATAAAATTGTATTTATTAAAGATTAAAAAAAAAAATAAAAATAAGATAAAAAATCTTATCTGACTGTTAGTTTATCATTTTGTTCATCCGAATTGTACACTTTTACAACATCTGTTATTGTAATGGGAATAAAAAAAGACAAAGTCTTTTTAGCAGGAAATTTGCGTAATGATCAAAGGAAGATGATATGCGACCATCACCAAAAAAATCCAATACTTACTCAGAAAGAACTTGCGGAGTGGGCCAAAAAAGAGTTTAAGCTAGTAAAAGCTCCAGGCCAAAGTACAATTTCCGACATTTTAAAAAAAAAAGATGAACTTAATGAAATGTTTTCAAGTGACCTTGAAGTTAAGAGACGCCGCGTTGTTATGTTTCCTGAGCTAGATGTCGCCTTGGCAAACTGGGTGTTACAATGTGAACATAGGGCTATACGTTTAAATGGTGATATGATTAAGGCTAAGGGAAAAAGATTAGCAGACATGATGGAAATTCCTGAAAATAATCAGCCCGAATTTTCAAATGGGTGGTTACAAGCTTTCCAAGAACGACATAATTTTCATTACTTTAAGTTGCACGGCGAGAGTGGTTCTGCTGATATTGCTGCGATAAATCTAAGCCTTCCTAATATTATTAATACTACTAATAAGTATTCTCTTTGTGACGTTTACAATATGGACGAGACAGGTTTGTTTTATGCTATGGCTCCTGACCGTACAATTGCGTCTCGCCAGATTGAAGGGTCAAAAAAAAATTGTACGAGAATCACGATTGCATTTACAGCCAATGCAGATGGTACCCATAAACTTCAACCTTTTATTATTGGGCATGCCAAAAGACCTAGATGTTTCAAAAAAAAACAAGGTGAAGAACTTGGATTCTATTACCGTAATAATAAAAAAGCATGGATGACTGCCATGTTTTTTCAAGAATGGATAGAAAAATTTGACGAAGAAATGAGGGAATCAGACCGGCACATTTTACTTATTCTTGATGGTGCCCCCTCACATGTTACTGGTGCTCTCACCTTGACTAATGTGAAAGTGCTCATGTTACCCCCACATACAACATCGAAAATCCAGCCCATGGATGCTGGTATTATCGCATCATTCAAACTTCATTATCGTCACCTACAACTTCAACATGCAATTGATCGTGACGAAGACGGGGAGAAAGATGTATATAAAGTCGATCAATTGCAGGTAGTAATATAATGAAAAAGTGGGTGGTTAGTCAAGTCGAAACATAGTAAATTTAAAAATAGTGTGCTTAAGCTAAAAGTAAACCATTTTAATTTAAAATTTTAAAATTCTGAGATTTTTTTTTTTTTTTTTAAAAAAAATCAGTTAGGATTTAAGGTTAAAGTTATTAAAAAAAAAAAAACATATAAAAATAAATTTTACTAACTTGTATCAAATTACAGGCTATGAAATGGACCAAGATTGCCTGGAAAGAAGTATCTGCTGAAACGATCAGAAGATGTTGGTCCCGCACGAAAGTTGTGTCTCCTCGTGATGAAAGTGGAGTACCTGTCGCCCCCTCTACTAATGTTGAAAGCATTGATGATGTGGAAGAAAACCCACCTCCTGATCCAAATGATGAATTAACAGTAAAGGAACTTCAACAGCAAATAGACACATTACGTGTTTATAATCCAATGCCAATTGAAGATTTACTAAACCTTGAAGAAGAACGAGAAGTACATCACCAATTTACCGATGAAGACCTGATTCAAACCGCGGTGGAAGTAGAACAGGTAGAAGAGGAATTCGTAATGCCGCCCCTAACTGGAGAAGAACAATTAAACATTTTGCGTGGTGCCTTGAGGATCGTGGATGAAAGAATTGATGATGGTGGAGTGACAATGAAAACCTTACGCAAACTACAATCCTGTATCCGTGAAGAGGTTCGAAAAGAAAAGGCCGGGAAGCAAGTTCAATGTAGATTAGATCAATATTTCACTTGATCAAAGGATGATTTTCAGCTTTATTCACTTTTTTTTTCTTTTTATTAAATCCCTTGAATAAATTTTTCGAGAAAAAAGTTGCGTATAAGATTGACCAAAGATAAAAAGTGTTTCCAACGAATTCTTACGGTATTAGCAATGTAAAAGAAAATGCTACTGCTACTAAAACTTTAGTCAGTCTTTCACTAAGTAATAAATACAGAACGATATAAACGAAATCATACTTATCTGTGCGATCAGTATATGCTGTCTTTCTTGTCAAGGTTAACAGTTAATTACTAGCGCTAATTCAGTAATTAGTGTTAGTATCTTCGATCTTTAATAATTCATGTTCTGATTGGCTGGTTATCATGTGACCATGATCGACAAACCGGAAACATGTATATTTTGGATTACCGGATATCAAAAATGGCAGGTTATCGGTTATGTATTAAGGAACAGACCTGGTGGATCGATTTTTAATCGATTATGGTAGGATATCAGTTTTGACAGGATCGGTTTGGGGAGGGCCGACAGTATTCCCGAAAATAAGCTACCTTTTTTGGGCAAAAAATTACACAAAAAATATGGGAGTAGCTTATTTTCGAATTGTTAAATTTTAAAAAAAT
The DNA here is from genome assembly GCA_003550325.1 of Gigaspora rosea. NCBI lineage: Eukaryota > Fungi > Glomeromycota > Glomeromycetes > Diversisporales > Gigasporaceae > Gigaspora > Gigaspora rosea. The sequence goes on from QKWP01000769.1 coordinate 96,631, forward strand.
TAAAAAACATACTAATAAAAAATTGTCCAAATAATATCAAATTTTTATTATAAATGTATTTCGATATTCTAAACAAGTTTACTTAATAGCACTTTTGAATTTAAACTTTTATATATAGCAACTACTAAAGGAAGTGACAAAAATCAGGTGATTTTTTAGAAGAGGAGGTGGTAAAAAAAAGTGGAATTATATATAAGAAACCTGACTATATATATATTAAAAAAGAAGGAGGGATAGACCTCTAATAAAAAATAATCAGATGATTAATGACATAACCTTAACAAATTTTTTGAGATTTTTGAAAAAATCAGGAGAACAGAGTAGCTTATTTTTAGAAATATATGGTAATTTGCCCTATTTTAAAAAAAATTTATAATAAATTTTAATGTTTTATTAATTTTTTATATTTTGATTAGTTAAAAAAAATTTTTTTAGTAGCTAAAATTTTATTAATTAACAAATTTTTTAAAAATTAGTCAATAAAAAAAGACTAAAAACATGTGTCTTGTCCTATTTTTGTTAATTTTTTAATATATCATCTATATATCATTTAAATTTTATTTTTTTTTTAAACCAGTGGTTTTGCTTTTATTATAAGAGGTAGTAATATAAATTACATTATTTTAGCTACGGTAAGTTATAATGCTATACTACAATTATCTGGCTACTAACTAAAATTCTCCTACATTTAATAAAAACTTACTCAATAACGAAGTATCCAGGTGTGACCTGCTATGACAACTAGTTCTTCTCATATAGTGGCCTGCAACTCACTGCAAATTATCTCTGTACTCACTGAATAGCTGCTACTAGCCGCCTTTTTTTTTAAATCCTTCTCATCTAGCTTCGATGGTGGAATGATTTTACTCAAAATCCAACACAAGAGAAAAAAAGAAAATTAAACTGAAATATAAAGGAAAGTATAAAAACAGGATATGCTATTAAACCTAAACGAGATACCAAATACAATTAAATGAAAAAAAAAACAAGATAAAAAAGACAAAAAAAAGACTAATCTTGACAGATATATAATGAAACGTATAAAATATAAAAATTATATAATATTGCAGCACAGATTTACTCAAGTATTATATATACAAAAAAAAAAAAAAGAAAAAAGAGAAAAAACACAAAACAGAAACAGTAAAGTTCGCCTTGTAGCAAAGTTTGTAAGAAATTTCTTCAAGCGGTCCAAAACATTTTTGATACGTCATTCACTGTTTACATTGTAGCTAATTATTTACTCATAATGTTGACACTAAACCAGTAGGTATTCTCAATTTGGTAGAAGCAAACACTGCCAATCTTTCGGAAGGGGTAAACCAGAAAGCCTACTTTTTGGCAAAAATTTCGAAAAAATTCTGCAGAGCAAAAGGAGGACGTAAAAAGGTACCAACTATAAGAGAACTTTGTAGAAATTATGCTGCACATAATAACATATTTCAAAACCCAGCTCTTAGGGTTCCGCAATTTGATTTGATCTTCAAATATTTGAATCAATTATTTGATCAAATTCAAATTCAAATTTGACTATATTTGATTTGATCAAATTCAAATATGACTAAATTTGATTTGATTTGACAAATATTTGATTTGATTTTAAAATTATTATTAAAAATTCAAATTCAAATCAAATTCAAATTCAAATATTTGAATCAAATCAAATTCAAATCAGGGTCAATTTGATTTGATCAAATTCAAATTGATTCAATATTTGATTTGATTTGAATTTGAGGAACCCTACCAGCTCTAGTGTTTAAGCCTGCTATTTCTTTGTTCAATAGCACTAAAATCACGAACCAGGAGAACCATCTACCAAGTCCATCTAAAGATGTTCCAGGTTCCTTCTTCCTGCGGTGTTTCAGTTTCCTAATAGATAATCTCTAGTTCAGTTCGCTATTTAGTAGAGTCAGTTTATTTTTATATATATTAAATATGCAGTTTTCGTAGGTCAGCCTTTTGGAAAATTTGGTACAGGTGATCGTCAGAAAGAGTTTATGTGCAATCTTTCTGTATATCATTTTAACTGTAATACAATTTTTTTTATTATTATATATTGTTTATTACTATTGATTTGAGGCTATAGTAATATTAACAAAAAGTATAAATTAGAATTAACAACAAAAGTCTAAAGGCAAAAATCTATTTATTCAAAACATAATACCACTTTAATGATTATTTCAATAATAGTTCTAGGACAATCCAAAAAGCAATACAACAATCTAAACTATAACAATAACTCTAATAGGACCCAAATATCTAGTATAGAAGTTATACTTGTTTTTTTTTTAGCAAAAACCCTGAAATTTGAGAAACAAAAAACAGTTTTTGCCAATTATCTTGGTATCCAGAGAACTAATTTGAAGGACCCCGAACATCTCTCATATAGGTCATAACTGGATTTTGGCCAATTTTGGTCCAATTTGCTGAAAACAACAAAATTTATTTGTTTAATTGATAGTCCGCCAGTTAATCGGAGATCGATCATAGTGTAATATGTCGCAAATCATATATGAAAATCACTATAGTGTGAATGTGGCGTGCATACATATAAAAGTTTTTTCTTACTAAGTTAACAATACATGTCCACTAATTGAAAGTTGTAGAGCTCGTTGAGGCACATTTAACGGTAGTTAGATCATCCAAATCGGCCCAGTAGATGGCGAGATATCATTGAAAAACGATTGGATAACTATATACAATCTTTATGTAAACAATGTTTGTTTACATAGAAATTTTTATATAGTCATCCAATCATTTTTCAATGATATCTCGCTATTTACTAGGCCGATTTGGACGATCTAACCCCCGTTAAATGCATCTCGACGAGCTCTACAACTTTCAATTAATGGACATGTGTCGTTAACTTAGTAAGAAAAAACTTTTATATGTATGCACGCTACATTTACACTATGGTGATTTTCATATGTGATTTGCATCACATTACACTTTGATTGATCTCCGATTAACTGGCGGACTATCAATTAAATAACTTTTGATTTAGTGATCAAAATTGAATAAACTTTTTTTTGTTAAATGCACCTTACTGAGAGCTTCATTTTTAAAAAAAAAGTTTGTTCAAATTGGTCTACTGAATGTCAAAATAATTGGCAAAACTGTTTTTTGCTTCTCAAATTTCAGTGGTTTTTGCTAAAAAAAACAAGTATGATCTTTATACTAGATATCTGGGTCCTCAATTTGAACAAACTTTTTAAAAATAAAGCTCTCAGTGAGGTGCATCTAACAAAAAAAAGTTCATTCAATTCTGATTACTAGATCAAAAGTTATTTAAACAAATAAATTTTGTCATTTTCAGCAAGTTGGGCCAAAATTGGCCAAAATCCAGTTATGACCTATACGAGAGATGTCCGGGGTCCTACTCTAATAAAAGCTCTAGTAACAACTTTAACAACTAAAAAAAAAAGAATATACAGTCAGCTCTTGCTATAGTCATATCTTTGGGCCTCAAAAAATATGTAATTATAGCAAAAAAAAAATTAAATTTATAAATAAAAAATATCCAAAATGCATTTTTGGTTCTTATATATTCAATTAATAACAAAATTTATCAAAATTTGATAATAAATATTTCAAAAACTAGTGATCCAAATTAGCTCAAATTTTTATCATAAATAGTATCGATAATCAATCGTCTATGATATATAAAAATTTTATCTGATTTGTTCTAGTAATTATCATATAATTACTTGTATATTATAATTAAATTTTTTTAAAAAAATTAACTATTGTATACAAGCAATTACATGAGAATTACTAAGCTAAATTAGCTAAAATTTTTATATATAATAAACAAATATTGACACTATCTATAATAAAAATTTGAGTCGATTTGAATTACTAGTTATAGGGATATCAATCATCAAAGTTTAAGTAAAAATAACAAATTTTGACTATTATAAAATTTTTGCTACTGGTATTTTTACTTAAAATTTGACGATGGATATCTCGATAACTAGTGATCCAAATTAGTCTAAATTTTTATTATAGATAGTGTCAATATTCATCTATGATATATAAAAATTTCAGCTAATTTGGCCTAGTAATTCTTGTGTAATTGCTTGTAAACAATAGTTAATTTTTTAAAAAAAATTAACTATATATACAAGCGATTACACAAGAATTACTAGGTCAAATCAGCTGAAATTTTTATATATAATAGATGAATATTGATACTATCTATAATAAAAATTTGGGCCAATTTGAATTACTAGTTATCGAGATATCCATTATCAAATTTTGAATAAAAATAGCGAAAATTTTATAATAGTCAAAATTTGTTATTTTTACTCAAACTTTGACAATTGATATCTCTATAACTGATAACTAGAAATCCAAATCGGCTCAAATTTTTATTATAAATAGCATCAATATTTTTTACTATATATAAAAATTTCAGCCAATTTGGCCTAGTAATTCTCGTGTAATTGCTTGTATATAATAGTTAATTTTTTAAAAAAATTAACTATCATATACAAGTAATTATACAATAATTACTAAACTAAATCAAATGAAATTTTATATATTATAGACGATTGTCGATACTATTTATGATAAAAATTTGAACCGATTTGGATCACTAGTTATCAAGATATCTATCATTAAATTTTGAGTAAAAATAGCAAATTTTTTTATAATATTATTATGTTGCTTGTTATTAAATTCAAACTAAAATTCAATTTTTTTTATTGTATTTGTGATTATATTCAGAGAAAATTATATATAGCTACTATTAAATAGTTTTAAAAAAGTATATGATAGTAATTGTTATATTAATGTAATTATAAATAGGAAAATTAATAATAAAAAAAAATTATAAATAGGAAAATTAATAATAAAAAAAAATTATAAATAGGAAAATTAATAATAAAAAAAATTATAAATAGGAAAATTAATAATAAAAAAAATAGGTTTAAAAAATTGTGTGATCTTATTAAGGTTGTGATTATAGCAAAAGTGACTATAGCAAGAGCCGACTATATATATATAAAAAATAAATACAAGAAAAGAATCAAAAAAAAGAATTAAGATTTACAAAAAAAAACTAAAAAAAATAAGAATATTAATAAATATTAAAAAATTTTTTTAAGCTCTAGTAACAAAATGATACAAAATGTATATCTAAACACTATTCAAATCAGCATCAACAAAATCGTACTCAAAAACAACAAATAAATCAGAAATAATAATAAAAGGTAAATCTAAAGCCTACAACAATGATCTAAAAAGAAATACCAACAACCTAAACCTTAATGACTACTTCAATAACAACTTTAATAATAACTCTAGCAATGGCTCTAGCGATAACTATAGTTGCTGCCCAAATTCCAAACTATTATAGTTTGGGTTTGTCCGCGCCCAAATCCCAAACTCTGGTCAAACTAATTTCTCAAAAACTTTGTTAATAATTCTTATTTAAACAATTGATATATATTTTTATAACTTTATATAATATATTTGCAAAATATTAAGTTTATTTGTTTGATTTAATTTTCTGTAAATAACAATTGTTTTTTTTTTGAGTTTTGAGTTTGTCCAGTTTGTCCAGCAAGTATAGCGATAACTTCAACAATTGAAAAATATATATATATATATATATAAAAATAGAGGAATCAAAAAGAAAAAAATTAATAACAGATAAATATTAAGAAAAAAAACTTTTGAGTTCTAGCAGCAAAACAATACAATAAACCATCTAAACTATGAACAAACCCACTATTAAACTGATAAAAAAATCCAAAACTCACAAAAAAAAGCATATTAATATATATATTAAAAAAAACAAACAAACTACTTACCAAGAATCCAAGAAATTATAATAACAAACCAATATTAATGATGACATGATACAAACAAATTCACTTCTAAACTGACAAAATAATTTTAAACTTGTGAAAAAAAGTATATTAATAAAAAACAAAACAAAGAGAGAAAAAAAAAACTACTTACCAAGAATCCAAGAAATTATAATAACAAACCAATATTAATGATGACATGATACAAACAAATTCACTTCTAAACTGACAAAATAATTTTAAACTTGTGAAAAAAAGTATATTAATAAAAATAAAAATAATAAAAAAAAAATTACCGTAAGCTGCCATATAAACGACTCAGGTCTGTTACATTTTACTATTTTAAAACCTATTATTAGACCCCCAGGTCTCTTGTATAAGTACGAGTCTGATAACTGGAAAAATTTATATATGAAAATTTATATAAGGTTTAGTATATATGTTGTGCATTAGATTAAAACTTGCGTCAGATTGAATCTGTCGTATGTTAGATGACTATCAGTTGATCAGCATTAAATTATCAGCAACAACTGGCCTAAACTAACCTCTAACTTTACTGTAATTTTATCCTAACCCTAATCTAATTTAGGTTGGGTTTAATCTGACGCAAAAATCGATCTGACGCACGACATATATATTGGTGTAAATATAATCTTTGACATCAATACCATAATACATTATGTACAGTTTGAACTTACAAATTTGGGTTTTGTCAGATTTAGGTACAATAATGGTTCATGTGATATAACTCTCACAAGCCTTTATAAACATGATTTTTAATTGATAAATTTGGCATAGCACAAATATGAAAGGCACGTTAGAGAGCTAAGAAAGGGTGGACTTGCAATGACATATTGTATAAATTTAGACGAAAATACATCAAACAGTAATTTGGGAACCAGTGTATTTGCTATATTATATTATTTATTATATGATTCAATACATATACACTGCTCTAAGCTTATTGTGTACCGAATACACCCATTGCTAATACTACTAAAAAAACCAATTTTTTCACCTGTAATACTAATACTAACCAACCTAGACTACAAGAAAAGTCTTTGCCGTATTAAAAACACTATGACTTACAAAATCTTCCAACGCAACAATAGTAAATGGTATTGGTACAAGTGCCTAAAAACACCTATATCAACAGAATTGCAGAAGCAGAAAAGACGAAAAGAAGTAAGAAACTACAAAATGGGGTGGAGTCAATAAAAATAGGACAAATTTATTAGATAGATTTGTTCCATTTCTATTGACTTCACCCAAAATGTCAATACAATAGTGAAGGTCAGTAAATATGAAGAGACCTGTAAACAACAATGCCGATTAACGATACTACAAGCAATGAAATGTCAACAACCAACAATGCATACAAGCGACTACTTATGACTATAACACTTATGACATCTATGAGTACAACATCAACAAGCAACAACTCCTACGATGGACATCTATAAGCGATGACAAGCGAAAGAAAGATTAGCACACCAAAAAATAAACCTATATACTGTATATAAAAAAGTAGATTAATAAAAAAAAAGCTGATATATATTTGATATAATATGTAAATTTATATAACATGATGTTAAGTGCACTTATAATTTTTTGATTGGTTTATTTTATTTATACCTGACACAGTATATCATACTCGGGTCTTCTAAATATTTATTCCTATTTGTATACCCGGGTCTTTTACATTTTACTGAAAACTGACCCTATACTACAGACCCGAGTCTAATTCATAGAGGATCTGATATGTGGGGGTCATTTATACAGCAGTTTATGGTACTTATTAAGAATTTCAAGAAACTATGATGACAACACAACACTAAGAATAATATGACACAAATAAATTTGCTTTTGAATCAACAAAAGAATTCAAATCTTATGAAAAAAATGCATATTAATAAAAAATAACACAAAGAGAAAAAAAATAAAAAAACAAACTACTTACCAAGAGTTTTAAGAAATTGACAATAACACCAATAAGATATGATACTAGTAACAGCACCAATAATAACACCAATGCGACAACACAATGCAATAACACCAACAATAATACTAATAATAGTACCAACAATATTAAACACCAATGCAACAACACCAATGCAATAACACCAACAATAATACTAATGATAGTACCAACAATATTAACAATAGCACTACCAATGATATTAGTGACAAAACCAAATCGAAAGGCAAAAAAAAAATTAGTAAACAGAAAAAAAAACAAATCAAAAGATTATTATGATACACAAAAAAAACTTAACTAATATATGATCACCAATTTCGTTATGATTAGCTAATCATATGAGGTTGCTATGCGATGGATCGCTACTTTATTTTTTCTTAAATAAAATTTTATTAAGTCATATTTAGTATTTTTAATCAAAAAAATAAAAACTAAAAAATTTTTCATTAGGTCAATGCATTTTAAAACCCTATTATAAATAATTTTTGTTTTAAAATATGTTATACTTTATATTTAAAAGCATATATGATTAAATTTTTATAGAGTAATTCAAAAATGTTCTTATAAAATATCAAGTTTAATTAAAAATTTTGACAAATAAAAAAGCCAATTTTCATACTTTAAAATTTAGTATAATTAACTATTATAAAATTTTTATTAAAAATTTTTTAAAATAAAGTATTTAATTAGCAATCCATATAAGAAAGATAGTATTATTTTATAGTTACTATAGAGCAAATTACTATATTTTATATAACTTTTATAGTTCTGAAATCTTTTTTTCTCTAAACATATAAAAATTTTATATAGTTGCAAATTTTAAAATTTAAATATCTTATAATGTACTTGATTAATTTTAATAATTTTATTATATTATATATATAAACATCTTCTTTACATTTATATTTAGTAAATCAAAATATATTAGTATAATAAAAAAAATATTTAGCTATAGAGAAAAGAAAATTCAGAACTATATAAAATACATAGTAACTTGTACATACCATATAAGTATGAAATAAGGGCATACCATTTATTACATAATATTTTTTATTTAGTAGCCACCTCTACTCAGTGTTGTACATAGGACAGTTGGGACATACGTTGGGACATTTTGGAACATTCTGGGACAATTTTATAAATTGAAATTACTTAAAATTTTATTAAGATAATCTAATTAAATTTTTTTAAAAATGTGTTCAGCACCTAAAAAAATATATAATTATATATTTTTTAAATTAATTTATTAATTATTAAGGCTTGGGACATAGTTGGGACACTTGGGACACTATGACATTGGGACGTTGGGACATAGCAAAAAAAGGCTGGGACAGTGAAAATGTACAACACTGCCTCTACCCATGTATAGTGTAATTATTTTATTTAATTCTGATTAATTAATATAATATATAGACGTGATAGGACCCCGAACAATCTATGTGTGGTTATATTTAAGCATCATAGTAAAAATTTTTTTGGTTAGCAGTTTTGTTTTAGTAATATAAGCTATATTTCAAACATTAGATAAAACTTTTACTCAATTTTACCTTTTTTTGAAATACAACGTTCTGACCTATGTTTATCCCTCTCTCCTTTTTACCCCTCTCTCCTTTTTACCCCTCTCTCCTTTTTACCTGCTGGGTTATTATTATAGCCCAATTTTTCATTAGCAAATTTCAAATTTAATATTTATAAAAATTACCCCATTACCCTTCTTTCAAATATACTCATTTTACCCATTACCTATTTTCAAATATAACCTTTTTCTCCAATACCTACTTTTCAAATATAACCTTTTTTAAAAAACGGCCCTCCATTAGCTATTTTTCAACTATGACCTCACATAGATTGTTCGGGGTCCTGACGTAATCACTACCTTTGATCATGTATCCATAGTAAAAATTACATGACAAATGTAACAGATTAAAATGAAATCGGATTAAAATGAAAATTTTCTATTTTTTAAGCAAAATTTTAAAATTTTTTAGAAGACATATTTTGGGGGTTTTTTAGCATTAGGGTTAGGGTTTAGAGTTAGGGTTATTAATAAATGAGTATATGTGGGTTTTATAAGCTTTAAAAGTGAGCAAGAGAGGTTCCCAGTTTCATTTTAATCTGATTTCATTTTAATCTGCAACAATAAATGGCATGCCCCCAATGTTCAAAGGTGTTAATTCAAAAATTAGATACCTCTAAAATAGAATATGTAGCTTCAAATTAATGCCAATGACCATGGGTGTCCCAAATTAACATGCATCCCTATAAATAAATAAAAAAAAATAAATGAGTAAAAAGTGTGTTTTAGAATAAGTTGATATTAAGTAAATATATTTTTTACTTTAACAAAAGTTGTTCTTCAGAGGCCAAAAATTGCTTTACTTAATATCAAATCCAGTTTCAGAACACTTTTTTATTTATATTACAAATAAATACTATTTGTTATAGTTAGAGGTAGGAATTTAATTTTTGTTTTGAAATAATACACATGCATGTACTCAAAATAACATGCAAATCAATTAATTAACAGCATTATTTCACACTTGTACAGTATAGAATTTTATCCTTCTTAGGCAAATTGGCAACAAAGTATTATTAGTGTATTATTATTTAATATATATATAATTATTTTTTTTAAGCTATTCTAATACAAATTTTATAATGTTTTACTATATCGAATTTTAAGGTATGAAAATTGTAGCTTTTTATTTGTCAAAATTTTGATTAAACTTAATATTTTATAAGAACTTTTTTGAATTGCTACTGTATATAAAAACTTAATTATATATGCTTTTAGGTGCCACCTAGTATTTATAATAGGGTTTTAAAATATGTTAACCTATAATAAAAAATTTTTTAATTTTTGTTTTTTTTGATGAAAAATGCTAAGTATGACTTAATAAAATTTTATTTAAAATTCCTAAAAATTAAAGTATATGCAAATCATTACTCTGTAAAACTTTACTTACTACACCAAGTTTAATTTTCTTATTAAAAAAAATTTTGAATATTTTGCTATGATCATCAGTAGGTAGAGGAGTGTACTTGTGGATCCACTATTGGTGCCTGTGATTTTGACTTGGCTTCAAATGCATTGGTGCTTGTGATTTTACCATGGTTTGGTGCTTGTAGTTTTTTCATAGCTCTTTTCATCATTGGTGCTTGTGATTTTGCCATCATGAAGCTCTTTTTGTCATTGGTGCTTGCAATTTCACATTGGTTTTCAACATTGTGGTTTTGGTATTGTTGGTGCTTGTGATTTCACTGTGACTTTTTATATCATTGGTTCTTGAGTTGGTTCTTGTGATTTTGCTGTAGTTTTCTGTGTTATTGGTCCTTGATTTTACCATATATTAGGGATGTATTTTTGAAATTTTGTTGTACATCGATGATTTAAATGTATGTTGCATGACATAGGTAATTTAATAAAAAAAGGTTAGGATCAGTTTCATTATGTTGAGTTTTGGGAGGGGGTTTTAATTATACGGTACTAAATACAGTATATATACGTATGATTATGTATAATAAATTTTAAATTAAATCGATCTTGCAATATCATTGATGGGATGATTGTTAGTGAAATCATCCAGGATGGTGGTTAGAATTGTTCTAGAAATAATATAGCACACGTAAATGAATACACACGTATATTTTTATGCGAAGCTATTGATTTGGGTCCAGCAATTTTATTAGGGTTTGGACATTGACGTTTATCTCATTAGAAAATTGGAACTTCGACACTTATTTGATTAATTTAATTAGAGGTCCATTATTATATACTGAGAAATGGAAGCAAGTAATTTTTGTCATTTCTCATGGTTAGAAAAGATTGAAATTTTATCATTGTGTTTTTATTTTTTGCGTTTTATTATTAGTTATTAGATCCGGACTATTCCGGACCAACGACTGAGAATCACTCAGTCCCGGTCTTTACGATAGGTGCGGATTTGTGTGACGATAATTTATCAGAAAAGGCATTTAAATGCACTAAAAACGGCAAACAATGATCAGAAAAATAAATTACAGCATTTATAAATTTACTGACATCAGTTGCCAAAAACTTTTGCTCCAAAGATGTCTTCAGAAAGGTCTTCGCTATTTGTCATCCTTGTATATCAGGCAATATTCCTTTTTACTGGATTTTATCAAACTATCGCAGCACAATATTTATACTATCGAGGAGCTGCTAGTAAGAATTATAACTTTCCTTTTATTAAAGATTAGTTACCATTTTCAACCCATTTTTTTTTATTTTTTCTAGGCGGAACAAGGTATTATTATCTTTTGTTACAGGGATATTAAAGAATCTTCAGATTCATAACATTACTCCATATTCATTTGTAGCCTTCTCACAAATACCGCACAATATATCGGGACTGCATTGGTTGGGCTGCTACTTTTACCTGCATGGAAGAGGAAAAGATCGAACAAAGCGGAATTCACTATGGTGAATATTGGCAAAATCAAGGTTGTTTATTTACTTTAATTATTTCGAAATTAACCCTTGTCATTTTATATTTCCGGATTCTACAGTGCGGATAGCCTAGTCCCAACAAATAAAATTTTTAGCGGTCAAATTTGAATTTTAATTTTTATATACCCGGTTGGGTGAAAAGTCTCTAGACAGGACCTTTTTTAATCACTAAGATTATCATTTAACATTTATATTTATATATAAATTTTATTTAAAATTACTTAACAAATCTTAGTGGAAATAGTAAAAAAAGGACCTGTCTAGAGATTTTTCACACACCCAGTATATAGTATGGCCAAATTTAAAATTTTATTATAAAGTGGCTAGCTAATTTAATATATAAAGTGGCCGAATTTTGTATGTAAAATGGCCAAATTTACTTGTTTAATAGCAATTTTAAGTGGTCAAATTGCTTAGTTGTTTATAAAATTATTTTGACTTTAATTCTCTGTTACATCATTAAAAATAATTTTATAAAAAAAGTTAAGGCCACCATTTTAATATTTTATGAAAAAATTTTTTGTTTATTTTTTTTTTTTTGCGAATTTGAAATTAGTCAAATTTATTTGTCGGGACTAGGTTGTCTGCACTGCATAAGGAAAAAAATCCATTCAGCAGGCTGATAAGATTGGTTACACCCATCTTTTTTTTTTAATTTAATTTAATTATTTATTTTAATAAATTCATGATTTTATTAACTTTATTAGAACTAAATATTTTGATTTCAAATCCTTTCTATTAGGCAACTAAAACACAGAAAGAATATGAATTATTACCAAGTGGTGATGCTGAAGATACTTTTGAAAGTACTTTAGAAAGCAAATTTTCAAATCAGAAGGAAGTCGTAAACTATTACTTGATCATGGCCGCATCATTGTTGGACGTTACGGCTAATTTTGCATTAACGATAGGCTTTTTTTATGTTGGAAGCGGAGTAAGTTAATTTTCATAAATCGTCATATATCATTACTAGCATAACTAATCTTTATCTTCCATTTGTTTTCATTTTCATCGGTATATTTAAAAAGATGTTTCAAGTAATATACAGTTCAGTAGTCATCTGGTGTGCTATTCTTTCGTTCTTTTTTCTTGGACGAAAACTTTTATTTGTACAATCTCTATGCATTATTGGCGTATTCATCGGACTTGCTCTTAGCGCGCTGGGAATTTCTCAAGATCAGGATGATCAACACACAACACCTCCACCCGCAACTGCCACTGGTCCAACGATACTTCACTCTTTTAATATGTCTTCTACAATGTTTGGAATGATCTTGACATCATTTGCTACATTTGGATATGCATGTGTTTACGTTGTATCCGATCAAATCTTTATTGTTCGTTCTTCTAATGAACTTCCTCCTTCTCCAGAAAAAGCATGCTTCTTAGTAGGAAGCTGTTGTTCATGTTTATCTGTGCTATACTTAGTCTTTCATACAATTCCCAATTGGAACTCACTGGTAACGGAAGAAATTGCAAAGAAAGCAGATCATACGAGCACTTTCACAATTGCAACCATATATTTGATGTTAATATTTGCATCATTTCTTCATAACCTTGCTTATTATCAGCTGATTAAACAAATTGGCAATGTCTCTACTGGATTATTAAATTCAATTAGAGCAATCGTGGTTTTTGGGCTTAGTCATGTAATGTTTTGTGAAATGGATAACGGTCAATGCTTCAATGTTTGGAAAGGATGGAGTACGCTTATAGTAGTTGGATGTGTGACTATTTTTTCTCTTAGCAAATTGCACGAGAAGAAAAGATGAGGTTGAATTCCTCAATCAGCAATACCGTGTTTTTAGATTAGAATTATTATTAGATGATTATATCACACCTGAATAAATACTATTAGAATATATAAAACATTAAAATAATACCGTACTTATCCGACATGTGTATCTAGAGTACCTCGGCTATTAAAATTATCCTAGCTATTAGAATGAAGTAGGGCACACATGTCGAATAATCTATTCTTAACACTACCTTACGGGCGGGATTTAGAAAATGTACATTAAGTATTACATCGGTTCACGCTCGGGATTGTAAGTAAATTTGCCCGTAATCGCTGGTTAGTGTTGCTAATAAAACATAAATGATAACATAAATTTATTATTAAATATAATTCCTAAAATTTTTGGATTTTTACGATGATTAAAGAATTTAAATTTTATCTTTTGCAGATTAAGGATCATATATATTTATCTGCCTTTAGCGCACGAACAGTAAATCATGTACCAATCGTAATTTTTAATCAATCATTTCCAAGGAATCCAAAAGACAAAAAGATTATAAATTGCCGAAAGTAATATTGACAGAAGTTCTTAATTCGGCGATACTTAAAATATCATACATTCCTTATTATGATTTATACGAGATCTGCGGGTAGGGTGTGTGCAAGTTTACCTACAAAAAACGTTTTTTATCACTGTAAAAAAAAAATTTTTTAAAATAATTTCATGCAAAAATACCGTTCCTGATATGATTCTAAAAAGCTATATAAAGTTATGCCGTAAAATTTGACAGCTCTACTACCCAACCCGATTATAAGATCAACATGTGGTCATTTAGTTTTTTAGCTCCTTACCATATTTCGCTCATGAGCGTTAATTTAAAACACGTAATTCAAAAAGAATTAATAATTAATGGATAGGATTTACATGTACTAGATTTAGTACTTTGTACTAGATTTCGTACACCTTGAAGTTTAGTTATCTGCTAATTTTAAATACTGTAATAATTATATTTTTAAAAATTTTTATAAGTTCTTTAAATAGTTGGCGGACATAATTGATCTGCACAAA
The DNA here is from genome assembly GCA_003550325.1 of Gigaspora rosea. Classification (NCBI taxonomy): domain Eukaryota; kingdom Fungi; phylum Glomeromycota; class Glomeromycetes; order Diversisporales; family Gigasporaceae; genus Gigaspora; species Gigaspora rosea. The sequence goes on from QKWP01000769.1 coordinate 111,700, forward strand.
TTTTAATAAGGTTTTTGCTACCTCTAAAATCAATTATTACATTAAGTAATTTGCGTAAAACTAAATATTACATTTAGATAGTGCTCTTAGGTTCAGGTGCTCTAAGAAAATTTGTTCAGCATATAAAAATACATTCTACTGGCATATTTACTTTTATATTTCTTGAAAGTTTAAGAGAAGATGCTTGATTTTGGATTTTTTGATCAAAAAATCAAAAATTAAAAAAATTAGGCATCTCCTTTTAAATTTTCAAGAAATATAAAAGTAAATATACTGGCATAATATATTTTTATGTGCTAAATAAGTTTATTAGAGCAAAATATTATAAACAATTAATAAAATTTTTGGGTATAATATTATTTTTAGTATTTTTATTAGGGAAAATAAATTTGTTGCACCTGTGACATGTCACACTCCTGCTTCAACCAATCAAATTGCATGATTTTATAGGCAAAAAAATTTATTTTTCAAAAATTTAAAATTTTACTTAATAAAGTGTAAAATATATATAAAATAACAAGTCATATAATGTAAAATTTTATTCTGAACAACTTTTTCTAAGTTATAAAGATAAATTGTCTTAGTAAAAAAAAATGGATTGAAAAATTTTTAATCAATCTCTTTCTAACGATCCCTCGTACCAAATTTCCAAAAACTCAGACCTATGAAAACTATACAGTTAACATATTTATACACAACAAAACTCTACCAAAGCTGCTGTCAGGTACAAAGTCCATTCACTGTATGTTCTGCGACTGAAATAGAGATGAAAAAGAACAGTAGACTTATAAGCGAGGCACCTTGGCGGGCTTTGGTGCTATTGAGTAAAGATGTAGCAGAGAAACTCTGGAGCTTTGTCAAGGCCTATGGATATGAATATAGAAGTAGATACTTGGTTAGATATGTTATTCTGTATAGCATAACTTTTACAACTCCTTTATTTTGGTACTCTTTTCCTGAACTGCTTTGGACGTTTCGAAATTTCACAAAAAGTGGGCAATTCGGTATACTCTCTCCAAAAGATTGGCAGTGTTTACTTCTTCCAAATCCGGACACGTCTACCGAAATAGAATCTCCCACGAGGATATTTGGGTTAATGCTTACCAAATAAACAATAACTAGTGTAATAAAGATCGGAGGTATCATATGTAGAAATTTCTAGATGTTAGACTTTTTTTCTTTTCCTCTTTCTAGAATACATATAGTGTTAGATTAGATTTCTTCTATACAACACTATATAATTTTTAAAGCCTAACATAGGCAAAAATATTGTCGTTATGCCCGTCTTTTTTTCGGCCTTTTTCTCCTTTTCTCTGTTTTTATTTTTTTTCGTTTATCCCCTTCCCTTTTATTTCTTGTCATGTTTTTTTTTATTTCGTTAGTTTAGCACTCTCCATTTTTTTTATCCTTTTTACTTTTCTTTCTATTTTTTTGGTAGTTTTTCTATCTAGAAGGCTAGGAAAAGAAGGTTGGGAAAGAAGACGACCATGACAGGCTAGTAAGTCAGGTCGGTGATTCGGGGCGGATTGGTCTGAAGTAGATCGATGCAAACTGATGAGGCTAAATTACCCTTGGCAGATCACATATAGGTGCTTGAGTATTTAGGTACTTTATAGTAACCAGGTGAGCCACTCTTCGATTCAAACACCAAAGGTGGATGTAAAAAATTTTTCTTTTGGGAAATTATTATCAATAAAGCATTGAAGCATGACATGATCGTCAAAAAAAAAAAAAGAAGATTTATAAGAAAAATCAAAAATTTCCTAAGTTATCACATATATAACTTTTTTTTACTAAAACAATCTACTTTTTTAACTTAGAAAAAGTTGTTTAGTGTAAAATTTTACATATAATACTTAAATGTAAATATAGATTATATTAGTAAAAAAAAAGTTTTATATATGCTAATGTTTGAAATTTTTGATTTTTCTTATAAAGGACCCTGGACATCTCTCATATAGATCATTAGTGTTCTGCAAGATCTGATCTGAGATCTGAATCTAATCTGGATCTGGTGCTTCAAATTGAATCGGATCTATGATTTATAAGATCTGCCAGATCCAGAGGATCTGATCTGAAGATTCGTTTGGATCCGTTTGGATCCGTTTACGCTGATTGGTTGTATTTTGTAGACTCTGATTGGTTAATATAACTGATTTTGTGTAATAGTTACACTAAATCGACAGATAAGTTTTTTTTTTTTTTTTTTTAATATTAAGGTGACCACTTAGGTACCCTAGCACTTTATTGGTCCAAGCGGGTTGGCCCGGTCAATATGACTATGCCACATACAGTATTACATTTGTATAACGAGAGTACAACTAGCTACACGTACAACTTTTGGTTGTCTAATTTAAGTAGTCCGCCCGAAGGTTCTACACTAGATGCCATACATGCAACCCAACTAGGGGATTGCCTATTTAAACTCTCTGGCTTCTACCCATCCTTCCAATATACCCTTTTGAGTAATTCACTATTAAAAGTACCCTGAGGCTTTAGCCAAACACCTATTGGAGGGCATTTGCCCCTGTGGTAAACCTGGTAGAGTGATACCTGTCCCCCACAGGTATTCACCTACACTTTCGGTAACTTACACATTCACCGAGGCAAACAACTTGCAGTCAGGGGTTACCCTGCAACCGCTACCATTACCTACTACTGCCCTTGTGGAGTTCACTAGACCCCAGTACCTGGTCAGTCACTCTTTGGATCCTTTTCTCCAGATATCCCAGACTACCAATCCAGTTGGCCCGGAAGGATCGGTCTGCCAGGCTTTAGGTGCCTAAGGTCTCCCTTTCCTTGGTTCATGCTTCTATAACATATGACCTTTTCCACGGAATGACTCTGGCGACCAGGTTGGTGGGCCCCCTTTGCCATAGAGGCTCTTGCCTGTCCAGTTTTCCGGTCAGTCACCGCTAAGCTCCTTTTCTCCGGTACTGTCGAAAGTCTAGCTACCTCTCTACTCGGGACTTGCCAAATGGGTTTCTGTTTCTCCGGTTCCTTGGATTTGTCTGTGTAACAAGATACAATTTCACACGAAAGCTCCTATTCAAGATGGTAACCAAGGACTACAGGTAGTGTACCCAACCGATCGACAAGACACAGTTACCGGAACACAGGTCTATTTTTCAAAAGCGTCGCCAGTGGGATTTAACTCTAGACCTGCCACTTGGGGGTGACAACTTACCAACTTCCCTAAGTCACCACACCCTCTAGATAAATTTTTTTTTTATTATTATTATAATAAGTTATATTTTTTTTCTAATTTTCTTTTCTAATATTGTCATTGGTGCCGTTATTTATTGTCGTTTCTTGGCATCTTTCGTTTGGAATTGTCAGTTGTGTTATTACGCCGTTATTTACTAGAGTTGGTACTTTGGTCTTCTTGCCTTTGGGTCATTGTTCTCTGGTACTGTTATATTATTGTTTGTTGGTGCTTTGGTTTTTTCGTTGATTGCTGTTGTTAACGGTGCCTTTTGGTCATTACTGTGTTATCATTATTGGTGCTTTTTGGTGTTCTTATTTACAGTATATTCTCTTTTAGTGGGCCAGAATTTGTTTCTCTTTTGCTAGTTTGTCGATATTGTCGTTTATTGGCGGCGCATTTTTCTGGTGTCAACCTTTTTTGGTGTCGTTTTCAGTATCTTTGTTTTTGTTTTCGGTATTTTATAGATGATTTGTCTTCATGTTTTTGTGTATGTACTTAGTTTTTTGCACTGTAGGTCAGTATTGTCACTTGGACGTGTTCATACTATGTTTTTTGTCCAATATCCAAGATTGTCCAAAATCGTCCAAGCCTATGTCCCATGTTTAACTAATCAATAAAGTAATTTAAAAAAATATATAATTATATATTTTTTTAAGTGCTGGACTCATTGGTAAAAAAATTAAAATAGATTATCTTAATAAAATTTTAAGTAATTTTAATTTGAAAAAATGTCCAAAATGTCCAAAAAGTGTCCAAGTGACAACACTGCTATAGGTGTTGCTTGATAGGTGCTTCATTTTTAGTCTTGTCGCTTAAAATCGTTGTATGTTGATGTCGTTACTTGAAAATCATCATATACTGGTTATGCTTCGTTTAGCTGGTATGTTTGTGTATTTTTTTTTTTGCTTTTGGGCATGGAAATTTTTGGTAATTAACTGAGTCATTGTTTTGATGAAATGGTAGCATAAATTAGAGAGTTTCAACTTTTTTTTAGCAAATAGTTGGGGGTTTTTTATGGTAAACTTTGTAATATAATGATGGTTAGTTTAGAGCCAATATGTTAGAGATTAGTAATAGGATTGCGGTATGATAAGTGACTATGTTTTGTGGTTAGAGTTAGAGTAGGATTATGGTTCGTTGTAGGGTTCGAGGGTTTAGCACAACATAATAGATTAATAAATTAATAAAATCGATTCTGCAATATCGTTTGATTTGTTATGCTAATTTTAATGACCTTTATAATGTGGATGAATTGATTGTATAGTGGTAACAAAGTAATTTTGTAAAATTATTTAATTTCACAGTTAATAAAAATAATTACAAATACCGATTTTAAATTAATAAATGTTCTAATAGATCTTAAATGGGTCATAATATTAACTAATTATATCATGTTAGTTGTGTAACTATATCGGATCCGGATCTGGATTCGGATCTTTGGCTTCGAATTCGAATCTAATACATGGATCTGATCCAGTTTTCGGATCAGATCCAGAACTTTTAAAATATCTGTCCGATCTGATCCGTGCAGAACACTATAGGTTATAACTGGATTTTGGCCAATTTTGGCCCAATTTGCTAAAAATGCCAAAATATATTTGTTTAAATAACTTTTGATCTAGTAATCAGAATTGAATAAACTTTTTTTTGTTAGATGTGCCTCACTAAGAGCTTCATTTTAAAAAAAATTTCATTCAAATTGGTCTACTGGATGCCAAGATAATTAGCAAAAACTGTTTTTGCTTTTCAAATTTTAGGGGTTTTTGCTAAAAAAAAACAAGTATGTTCTCTATACTAGATGTTCAGGGTCCTATTAAGACAATCTATCTTTATGACTTAGAAAAAGTTGTTTGGAATAAAATTTTATAATATGTTTTGATATCACTTACCATATTTATTTTTACATTTTACTAAATTTTTAAAACTTAAAATTTTTTGTCTACAAAATCGTGCGATGTGATTAGTCAGAATTAGGGTGCGACATGTCGCAGGTGTGACAAATTTCTATTCCCTTTTTATTAATAAAATTATATATTATGATCTTCAAAAATTTTACTAATTAATTCTAACTTTTGCTCTAAGAAAACTTGTTCAGTACACAAAAATACATTATACCAGTATATTTAATTTTATATTTCTTGAAAATCTCAGAAAAAATGCCCAATTTTGAATTTTTGATCAAAAAATCCAAAATTAAGCATTTTTCTTAAATTTTTAAAAATTATAAAATTAAATATGCTATCATAATGTATTTTATGTGCTGAACAAGTTTTATTAGAATAAACCATTATAATAGTATTGTAATCAATTAATAATATTTTGTGTATAATAGTATTTTTAGTATTTTTATTAATAAAATTATAGAAAATATTATGATCTTTAAAATTTACTAATTGATTCTAACTTTGTGCTCTAAGAAACATTAGCAAAATAAATATACGAAATCTTTCGAAAAAAATTGCATGCCAAAATCTTTTGAAAGAATTGTGATTAATATGAAATCTTTTGAAAGAATCGCAATCTTTCGAAAGATTTTAGTAAGTATTTCTTTTAAAATATTTCAAAATATATTGTGAAATATTGCGAAATATATTGCGAAATATTGTGAAATAGGCCAAATAAAACAATGCAAACTTCTATTTAATTATTTCATTTCAGGGGTCGCAGAAGGTAATATTTCGCATATGATCACGTAAATCTGCAGTTTTTTCACAATATTTCGCAATATTTCGCATATTTTTAAAATTTTTTTTAAAATTTTCATATTTAATATTAAATTTTATATGTATTTATTTATTATTATTATATTATATTTTATATTTATTATTATTTTTTTTTTTTTTTACTCTTTGACACGTCTTGCCGATATTTTATTAAAACCAGTATTTAGTACTATTTATAGCCCGTTAATACATGATACTTTAAACTAAAATTCGACATCATGCGGTTACTTCGAGAGCACCTACATGCGACCGTTCGCTCTACCTTACGGATAAAGCAGATATAAACTTTGTCAGCCCACGTCAAAGAGCGACAGAGGATTTCCTTTCAAATCCCTCCCACCTAGCATCAATAGTGGGGATAAATCAACCATTTAAGAAAAACAAATGAAATGAAAAACAAAAGAAGATATAAAAAAAGTGGAAATAACTACAAAACCTAGACAAAAAACCAAAACTAGCAAAAATAATAAAAATGAAAGATGAGAGAAACGAAGAAAAACTCTATGCTAATGACGTAAACTAACAAAAGAAAATATAAAAAGCCACACAGAGCAAAAGAAAAAGTAGATAAAAATTATATAATACTGCACGAAACCATATCCGTCAAAGTATTATATGTACATCAAAGAAAGGAAAAGAAAAAGAAAAGAAAATAAACTATGCCTAAAAGAAACTTCTAGAAGAAAAGAAATTTTTTCTAGTATTTTCTCCAGATCATCCTCACGTGTCATTCATTGTTTATTTTGCAGGTGTCGAAACTTACTCGTGACTGGGCTCCGATTCGGTAGACACATTTTCCAATTGGGAGGAGTAAACATTGCCGATCTTTTGGAGGGGATAAGCTAGATTTCCTACTTTTTGGCGAAAATTTCGAAAAAACCAAGGAGAAATATCGAGGGCACCAAAACTTGTAAAGAGTGTAAGTTTTACGTTTTGTAGAATAGTATTGATAACCAAAAGTATGTTTCTGTCTAAACTTCCACATCTTTTGACAAAAAACTCCAGAGTTTTAGCTCTACTACATTTTCCATAGCAACGAAGTCTTCCACCCAGAGAACCAAACCCACAAGGAGAAATCTTTTTCAGCTCTATTTCAGTCATCTCATATGCAATCTGAAGTCCTGTATCCAAGCTGCTTTTAGATAAAGTTTTTGTTATGTATAAAATACTAACTACAAAATTTTCGTAGGTCGGCGTTTATGAAAAATTTTGGTCCAGAGAATCGTTGGAAAGAGTTGAGCATTATATTGTTTATATTTATTATTAAATATACATTTTTAATTAATATTACATATTTTATTATATATTACATTATTATACAGTATTTTTTTTATATTATTAAACTACTTTTGCACTTTATCGCATCTAATTCTAATACTATATACAAAAAACTAGACCTATACGCTTATTTTCACTTATCCCGCAGTTACCTATTATCTTTGCTTCTTTGTTTTCTATCGTCTTCGCTTTGGCTATTTCTTTTGTTTTGGCTATAACCTTTGTTTCGCTCTTTTTTTTTAAATACTTTCTAAAAATAGGGATCGTCTAGAGCCATGTACCCACGTGACATTTTCGTGTAAATCAACCAAACGGAGTCGCGAAATTTTTTACACAGATCAGGCCAAAGAAGTCAAAAAACAAAAAAAACGCAAGAACATAAAAACGGCATTCTAAACCTATCTTGGGCCATTAATAAAAAATGTCACCTATACAAAGTCAAATTACATCTTAATTTCTTTCATAACCAAGCAGACCTACTTGCAAAACGTGGAACTAACAAACCAATACTTAAAATTATCTATGATTTTCTAAATCTACCTATTCATTTTAAGTGGAAAAATTATCTTATTCCTTTCAAAATATGTACTTTTATTAAAAATATATATACTATGCAAGAACTATACTCCTGGACTACTCTTAAAATTCTTAAAATATTTAAAAACATGTCAGAAATTAATTGGACACTATGCTTTGCTATTCTAAACACACTTGAATACAATCATTCTAAATATTCTTTTAGAGTTAAAATCTTAACCAACAATCTTCCAACAATGGAAAACTTTCATATTCGCTACCCATACCTATATCCTACTCCAAAATGCTCTCGCTTCAGGTACTGAAAATACTTTACATATACTTACCTGCTCAAATAACAACAATAATATTCAACAATCTATAATTAGTATAATTACTGAGATATTCACTTCTCTCAAAATTACTACTATACCCCTAGTTACAATTCTTAACATTCTTCTCCAATTCACACTTAACACATCTAGCCCAAAATATAACCTTCTCTTATATTATATTATTGGAATTTATTCTATTAATGTTTTTGAAAATATTAAATTACTCACCACTAAACAAACTAAATTATTCCTTACTACTTTGCCTAACAATTTCTTAGATTGGTTTCAAAATACTATTTGGTCTTCTCGAAACATCTCTCAACACCAATGGGAACATGCTCGCAATATAACTTCAAAAACAAAAAAACGAAAATATTTTTTTTCAAATATATCCTATACAACAATTACATCATCATCAAATATATCTCATATAGACTTCTCCTCTTTCATAGAAAAATAGTTTCTACAAGGTTTTTCTCTAACAAACTGTATACAATAATGTCATGGCATATGCTAGAGGTCTCCTCCAACCTATTCTAGCTAGTTAATTAATTTGAAACAATTAATCATAGCACATATAGATAATAGGGGGTATAATGTCACATTGAATGCCTGTTTACAGTAACACAAATGTAGTTTTGAAATCTTTAAATGTAAATGTATTATTCTTTTTACTTAAATAAAGTTTTAACTATGGCATTTTATAATAAAAAAATAAAAAATAAAAAATAAAAAAATAAAAAATAAAAAATAAAAAAATAAAAAATAAAAAATAAAAAAATAAAAAATAAAAAATAAAAAAATAAAAAATAAAAAATAAAAAAATAAAAAATAAAAAATAAAAAAATAAAAAATAAAAAATAAAAAAATAAAAAATAAAAAATAAAAAAATAAAAAATAAAAAATAAAAAAATAAAAAATAAAAAATAAAAAAATAAAAAATAAAAAATAAAAAAATAAAAAATAAAAAATAAAAAAATAAAAAATAAAAAATAAAAAAATAAAAAATAAAAAATAAAAAAATAAAAAATAAAAAATAAAAAAATAAAAAATAAAAAATAAAAAAATAAAAAATAAAAAATAAAAAAATAAAAAATAAAAAATAAAAAAATAAAAAATAAAAAATAAAAAAATAAAAAATAAAAAATAAAAAAATAAAAAATAAAAAATAAAAAAATAAAAAATAAAAAATAAAAAAATAAAAAATAAAAAATAAAAAAATAAAAAATAAAAAATAAAAAAATAAAAAATAAAAAATAAAAAAATAAAAAATAAAAAATAAAAAAATAAAAAATAAAAAATAAAAAAATAAAAAATAAAAAATAAAAAAATAAAAAATAAAAAATAAAAAAATAAAAAATAAAAAATAAAAAAATAAAAAATAAAAAATAAAAAAATAAAAAATAAAAAATAAAAAAATAAAAAATAAAAAATAAAAAAATAAAAAATAAAAAATAAAAAAATAAAAAATAAAAAATAAAAAAATAAAAAATAAAAAATAAAAAAATAAAAAATAAAAAATAAAAAAATAAAAAATAAAAAATAAAAAAAAAAAAAATAAAAAATAAAAAAAAAAAAAATAAAAAATAAAAAAATAAAAAATAAAAAATAAAAAAATAAAAAATAAAAAAAAAAAAAATAAAAAATAAAAAAAAAAAAAATAAAAAATAAAAAAATAAAAAATAAAAAATAAAAAAATAAAAAATAAAAAAAAAAAAAATAAAAAATAAAAAAAAAAAAAATAAAAAATAAAAAAATAAAAAATAAAAAATAAAAAAATAAAAAATAAAAAAAAAAAAAATAAAAAATAAAAAAAAAAAAAATAAAAAATAAAAAAATAAAAAATAAAAAATAAAAAAATAAAAAATAAAAAAAAAAAAAATAAAAAATAAAAAAAAAAAAAATAAAAAATAAAAAAATAAAAAATAAAAAATAAAAAAATAAAAAATAAAAAAAAAAAAAATAAAAAATAAAAAAAAAAAAAATAAAAAATAAAAAAATAAAAAATAAAAAATAAAAAAATAAAAAATAAAAAAAAAAAAAATAAAAAATAAAAAAAAAAAAAATAAAAAATAAAAAAATAAAAAATAAAAAATAAAAAAATAAAAAATAAAAAAAAAAAAAATAAAAAATAAAAAAAAAAAAAATAAAAAATAAAAAAATAAAAAATAAAAAATAAAAAAATAAAAAATAAAAAAAAAAAAAATAAAAAATAAAAAAAAAAAAAATAAAAAATAAAAAAATAAAAAATAAAAAATAAAAAAATAAAAAATAAAAAAATAAAAAATAAAAAAAAAAAAAATAAAAAATAAAAAAATAAAAAATAAAAAATAAAAAAATAAAAAATAAAAAAATAAAAAATAAAAAATAAAAAAATAAAAAATAAAAAATAAAAAAATAAAAAATAAAAAAATAAAAAATAAAAAATAAAAAAATAAAAAATAAAAAAATAAAAAATAAAAAATAAAAAAATAAAAAATAAAAAATAAAAAAATAAAAAATAAAAAATAAAAAAATAAAAAATAAAAAAATAAAAAATAAAAAATAAAAAAATAAAAAATAAAAAAATAAAAAATAAAAAATAAAAAAATAAAAAATAAAAAAATAAAAAATAAAAAATAAAAAAATAAAAAATAAAAAAATAAAAAATAAAAAATAAAAAAATAAAAAATAAAAAATAAAAAAATAAAAAATAAAAAAATAAAAAATAAAAAATAAAAAAATAAAAAATAAAAAAATAAAAAATAAAAAATAAAAAAATAAAAAATAAAAAATAAAAAAATAAAAAATAAAAAAATAAAAAATAAAAAATAAAAAAATAAAAAATAAAAAATAAAAAAATAAAAAATAAAAAAATAAAAAATAAAAAATAAAAAAATAAAAAATAAAAAATAAAAAAATAAAAAATAAAAAAATAAAAAATAAAAAATAAAAAAATAAAAAATAAAAAATAAAAAAATAAAAAATAAAAAAATAAAAAATAAAAAATAAAAAAATAAAAAATAAAAAATAAAAAAATAAAAAATAAAAAAATAAAAAATAAAAAATAAAAAAATAAAAAATAAAAAATAAAAAAATAAAAAATAAAAAAATAAAAAATAAAAAATAAAAAAATAAAAAATAAAAAATAAAAAAATAAAAAATAAAAAATGTCAGGAAGGTAATTTTACCTATATTGGTCCTAATCCTAACCCCGACCCTAATGCTAAACAGACTCTAATACGAATTTAACTAAAATTTCAAAAAATCGCGTGGGTACATGACTTTAGCTATCCTCTAAAATAGTAAAAAAGTAAAAAAAGTAAAAAAAAGAATACAAGTTTTTGTAAGTTTTCGCAAGTATTCGCAGTATTTGCAAGTATTTGCAAGTATTTGCAGGGTTTTGTTTATTTTTGCTCACTCTTGCAGTTAGCTATTATCTTTACTTCTTTGTTTTCTATTGTCTTCGCTTTGGCTATTTCTTTTGTTTTGGCTATAACCTTCATTTTGCTTTTTTTTCTAAATACTTTCTAAAAATAAAAAAAGTAATAAAAAAAATAAAAAAAAACACAAGTTTTCTCAAGTTTTCGCAAGTATTTGCAAGTATTTGCAAGTATTTGCAAGTAGTGTTGGTGCTCTTGCAAATTGTCGAAAAAATTTTGTATGTTCTTGCAAAGTGCCAGAGAAGTTAAAACTAGTATTCTTGTAAAGTGTCAGAAAAGTCACAAAGTGTTGAAGAAGCTTGGAATAAATAAAATAAAAAAAATTAAAAAAATAAGTTAAAAAAAAAACTACAAAAATGTAAACAAACTAATAAAAAAAAATAAACACAGCCCCAAATCTTTATTTCTCTAAAGTAAGAGTTTGTATTCTTGCAAATTCAGAAATTGCGAAAGCTAGGTAAATGTTCTTGCAAAATGCCAAAAAAGTTGCAAAGTGCTGAAAAAATCTAGGTTGGTTTTTTTGCAAAATACCAGAACGTAAGGGGTTCTGTTCTTGCAAAGTACTGGAATAAAATAAATTAATAAAAAAATTTTAAAAATAAACCAAAAAAACAAAAACATAAAACATGAAATGAAAAAATAAATAAAGCAAAACCTTGCAAAAATTTGTGAAAACTTGTGAAAACTTGGGTTCTTGAAAATTTAGAAATTGCTAGTGAATTAGTTGTGTGTTCTTGCAAAGTGTCAAAAGTCTGAGTTGGCATGCAAAGTCAAGTTAGTGTTATTGCAAAGTGCCAAAAAGTTGTTGGTTTTCTTGCAAAGGCTAGTGTTCTTGTAAAGTGTGAAAAAAAATAAAAATAAATAAATAAAAAAAAAAAACAAACCAAAAGCAAAAAAAAACAAAACCAAAAAAAAACAAAATGAAAACAAAATAAAACAAAACGAAATATAAAACTAAATAGAAGATCTAATTTATAAACAAAAGATCTAATCTGATTTTGTAATACAAATTTGTAGATTAATTTCGATATATTATACAAAATTTCAAAGTATTTTGAAAATATAGTCCAATGTGTCCTTGGTATGACCTAGTTTACATATTTACTAATCCAGCTAGTTCTCAAAAAAATAGTTGAAAAATATTTTGAATTCTAGAGGTCTGACTCAGTGAATAATATATTCGAATATTCACTGAATATTCGAATATTCGAATATTAATTTTTTCACTAAATGAATATTCGAATATTTAAAATTTCATTGAATATATTCATTGAATATTCATTGAATATATATATATATATATATATATAATTTTATAATTTTATTTTATTTTTTAATAATTTATTTGCAATTTTATTGGCTAATTTAAGTAAAATAGTTAATAATTTTTTAAAATTGAAATATATTTAATATTCAATGAATATTTAGTGAATATTCGAATATTTATTCAAAATTTTTGAACGAATATTCAAATACTAAAAAATTGAACAAATGAATGTTCAGATGCTAATTTTTTGAACAAGTCAAACCTCTATCGAATTCATTTTCAAAATATTTCAGAATATTTTAATAGCTGAAATATTTCAAAATACATTGTGAAATATTTCGAAATATATTGCATATGCAAAATTTTTTGAAAGATTTTGCAGGTTCACAAGATCTTTCAAAAGATTGTGCTACTATAAATTTGCTAATGATATACTAAATCTGGTATAGAAAATTACAAATAATTAAATATTTAAAAAAAATTATTTTAAAATAATTTTTTAATAAAAGTAAAGTTATTTGTTACATAAGTGACAACAGCTTATGTATCACTGAACCAATCAGATTTCAGGATCTCGTATAATGTATTATGATCAAAAAATTCAAAACAAACATTTGTTTTGTCAAAAAACTAACAAAAATCGCTTATTACTCAAAATTTGTATAGGAAACCAAGATGCTGAGCTATTAGTATATAGGTCACTGAACTAAATGCATAGCCAACTAAATAACTTTTTTGGAAATAAGATCTTAGATTTGCTTAAAAACAACAAAATTTTTAAAAAAAGTTAGATTTTTAATTTGCGTATTTTTTAACTAAATTTAAAATAGTTAAAGATTGCAAATGCTTATTTTTGGTACTGATAGGGCATGGTTTACTACTGTAAATTCCTAAAAATAAGTTTTTTTTTTAGATTTAAAAAATTAAAAGTAATTTTGAAGTATTATAACTTTTTAAGGAATTTGTATTCGATAAGGAGATAGTTTATTTTAGAGATATAAATCCTAAAAAGATTTATTTATCTCAATATTTTTTAAAATTTATTTCACGTACTAATATGCATTCCGATATAAATAAATACAAACAAATACCTTTTTTATTATTATAATAATAATATAAATTAATTTTAGAGATTTAATAATCCAAATTTAACGATTTTGGTACTATTCGAATTGTCTCATCTAGATGAATCAAATGGTAACAAAATCATTAAATTCAGATTACTGTAGCACAAGTAATAATTTATAATTTTTATAAAATCTTAACGATTTTGATAACCAGTAATCCAAATTTGATGCTTTTGGTACCATTCGATTCGTCTTAATGAGACGGTTCGAATGGTACCAAAATCGTCAAAATCAGATTACTAGATCACAAGATATCTGCAAAAAACAATTTGTAACGCAATTATCTTTATATAAATTGTATACAAACATTTTCATGGATATCTTGTAATCTAGTAATCTGATTTTGACGATTTTGGTATTATTTGAACTATCTTATCGAGACAAATCAAATAGTACCAAAATCATCAAATTTGGATTACCTGGTTATCAAGAACGTTAAGATTTTATAAAAATTATAAAATTATTAATATCTTGTGCTATAGTAGTTTAAATTTAACTATTTTGGTACTATTGAATCATTTCATTGAGACGAATCGAATAATACCAAAATCATTAAATTTAAATCACTATAGCACAAAATATTAATAATTTTATAATTTTTATAAAATCTTAACGATCTTGATAACCAGTAATCAAAATTTGATGATTTTGGTACCATTTGATTTATCTCGATAAGTCGGTTTGAATAGTACCAAAATTGTCAAAATCAGATTACTAGATCACAAGATATTCACAAAAATATTTGTAACGCAATTTATATAAAGATTTTTATATAAAATTGCACTGCAAATCACTTTTTGCAGATATTTTGTGATCTAGTGATCTGATTTTGATGATTTTGGTACCATTTGAACCATCTTATCGAGATGAATCAAATGCTACCAAAATTATCAAATTTGGATTGCTAGTTATCAAGATTGGTAAGATTTTTAAAAATTATAAAATTATTAATTTTTTGTGCTATAGTAATTTAAATTTAAAAATTTTGTACTATTTGATTCGTCTCGATAAGACGATTCGAGTGGTACCAAAATTATTAAATTTGGATTATTAGATCTCTCACAATAGTTCTTCAAATATTTAATTAAATGCTATATAAAGAGGTAGCTTATTTTCAAAGTTAAAAATTTTATTATTGTTTTAATTTAAAAATACAGAATGTGTTTTAGAGGTTTTTAAGTTTTTTGTTTAAAATTAAAAGAATAGCTTATTTTTGGAGTAACATATTTTCAGAAATATTTTATTATAAGTTAGATAATATGTTTGCTTATTTTTAATAAATTTTTATATGTCATAATAAAAATGCTTATTAATATTAATAAAAATGCTTGCTTAGAGCTATTATAAAAATTTTAAATTTTTTGTAACCTATATACTAATAGCTCGGGTTCTAGGAAACCACCTTCTGTGCTTTAACAAAAAGTTTTCCTTGAGCAATTTTACTATATACCCCAAACTCTAACTCTAAATCTAGATGCTCACCCTAACCCTAAACTAACAAAAACTAAACTTTATCAATGCAGAAATGATTTACAGGTGACATTATCACATGTGTCACATATAACTTAATTATTTAATAATATTAAAATAAAAGAATTTCTAGGCATCTTTGGTTAGAGATATATAATTTATATATTTTTGAACTAATAGCCAATCAAAATAAACAAAAGTCATATGACCTATTTTTTAGATTACTAGCTGGTTAGAAAGGTCTGTGTTAGTGCTCCTAGGTCCGGTCTGGGTCCAGTCTGGAATCAGACCAGACTCAGACTTCAAATTTTACTAATTTCAGACTTTAGACCAGACTCTGAGTCTGGTTCGGGTTTGGTCTAAAGTCTGCAGACTGGTCTGAGTCTGCATATAATTATATGTATTTTTTGGCGCTGAACAAGTTTACTTAGTGCATTTTGTAAGAATTATTTAGTAAAATTTTATGAATCATATGATTTTATAAAATTTTATTAATAAAATTCTAAAAAATCTTATAATTCGCAAATTTTTATTAATTAATTCTAACAAAATGCACTAAGTAAACTTGTTCAGCACCTAAAAATGTAATAAAACGGC
>QKWP01000769.1:134805-147750 GCA_003550325.1 Gigaspora rosea
TTTTTTTTTTTGGTTTCGTTTTTTTTGTATTTATTTTTTTTTGTTATTTTTTTTATAATAATATATAATATATGTAATATTTAAAGTATAATATATAATAAAAAAATAAAATTTTATATTAAATAGCAAATATTGTATAATTAATAAATTAAAATATTATATAATAATAATAATAAATAAAAAAAAATTTATAATTAATTGCGAAAACTTGCGAAAACCTGTAAAATGTTCAAAAAGCATGATTATGTGAATATAATAATTATTAATTGATATCACTATCGATAGTAATTGATTAACCGGATATATATCGATTACTATCACTATCGATAGAAATCGACAGGGGTGTTGATAATCGATATATATCTTACCGGTTAGTAATCGATATATATCTATATATAAAATTTGCCGATGACATATTAAAAAAATCTAAACCCTCTTTACTACTAATTTTAAAATATTAACAAAAAAGTTTTATAAATACCATTCTAGATTTACCTGTAATTTTATATAGACTATATAAGACATCAAACAAAAAATATCAAATAAAAGATGCCATAATTATACATGAGGACGAAAGCATTTTGGGTTTTAAAAACCCGAAATTAAAATTTAAAGATGAAATTGTTTTTGACCTATTTTACTTGAAAGACGAAATTATTTAATACTTTTTTTGAATAGATGAAATTATAAGGAACGTATTTATATAAATTTTATTTGCACTTTTTTATAAAAAATTTTAATTTTCTCTAATGAAGATGAAATAGTCCTTTTTCAAAAATCAATTTTGGTGGTATCACTAGCCATAATATTATACTGTTTAGTGATTTTATATTTGTTTTGGTGATACTTTAAGAAAAAGAATAAAGATGTTAGTTTAAAAAAAAACAAAAAAAGAAAATATAAAGAATCCAGAAAAAAATCTTACCAATGCTGCCTGATATCATATTTATTTTTGTATATTTAAAAAATAAAGAAGTTAGTAAACGAATACAAGACAACAAAAAAAAAAATGGAAAACCTTACTAGCACTGCTCTAAGATTATCTGTAAACTGCACAACAAATACAATAGCTAACACAATACTATATAAAAGATCTCAAAAAAAAGCGTTAACCAAAAAAAGTCAAATGAAAAACATTATAAGATCATATGCTATCTATAATTTCATATTTGTTCTAGTGATACTTTAAGAAAAAAACAAAGAGATTAGTTCAAAAAAAAAAACAAACAGCAAAAAAAAAATAAAAAGAACCCAGAAAAATGAAAGAAAACTAGAAAAAAGGGTTACCAATACCACTTTGGTTTATTCATAATTTCATATAGACCATATACCAGACACAAGACCATATTAAAGATAGCAAACAAAAGATATTGCAAAATTACATTTTGCTTAGTAATTTCAAGTTTGTTTTGGTAATATCTAAAAAAAAAATAAAGTAATTAGTAAACAAAAAGCAAAACAACCAACAAAAGAAAATAGATCTTACAAAAAAATTTTACTAATACCACCTGATGATTTTATATTTGTTTTAGCAACATCTAAAGAAAAGAAAATAAAGTAGTTTAAAAAAAAAGACAATCACAAAAAAAAAATAAAAAACTCCAAAAAAAATTTTTACCAATACCATCTGATAATTTCATATTTGTTTTAGCATATCTAAAGAAAAGAGAATAAAATTAGTGACCAAAATACAAGATACAAAAAAAATAAAAAAAACCAAAAAAAAAATCTTACTAGTGCTATCTCAATTTATTTATGATTTCATATAAACCATATAACAGATGCAAGACTATACAAATGATACCAAATGAAATATTAAATAAAAGATATAAGACTAGTTAAAAGATCATATACAAGATTTTTTTCAAAACCACACTATAAGATTGTCAGAAAATAGGACCCTGGAATCTCTCATATAGGTCATAACTAGATTTTGACCAATTTGTACTAATTTGCTAAAAATAACAAAACTATATTTATATAAATAATTTATGATTCAGTAATCAGAATTGAATGAGCTTTGTTTGTTAAATACACTTCACTAAGAGCTTTATTTTAAAAAAAAGTTCATTTAATTGGACTACTAGATGCCAAGATAATTGCTAAAAACTGTTTTTTTGCTTTTTAAATTTCGAGGGTTTTTGCTAAAATATATAACATATAACCTCTGTACTAGATGTTTAGGGTTCTCAGAGAATTCTTTGCAAAAATGCCAAAGAAATACAAGAATACCAACTACACCAACTATAATACTAATAACAACACCAACTGCATGGCACCAATGCAAAAGTAGCTAAATAAATAAATAAAATATTAATAAACAAAAAAATAACCAAATCACTAAAAAAAGATAATCTATTTATACTTATCTATTTGGATCTGGCAATGCAGGATATGATTGTTCGACCTTGTATTGGTGATCAGATCAATATATGATTTTCAATTATATGATTTACTCAACCTCTGATTGGCTAAATAGGCCAGAAATATATAAGTTATATATCTTAAACCAGAGATGCCTAGAAATTCCTTTAAAATAAATAATGCCAAACTATTTTGGAATATCTAACAGATTTTTGTATATACAGTATATAGTTTTTTAAAATTTTTAATTTATTTTATAAACTGTGCTAAAACTAGTACAAAAGTCTAAATCCAATCCATTAATTTAATCAAATATTACTACAGTTGCTACTATGAAAAGCTATTAACTTTTAATTATGAAATTTTTAAACTTTCATAATTTTTTAAAATAAAATAAACTAAAAAAAAGTTTTTATAACTTTAATAACTTTTTGATTAAACTATCAAATCTACAAATAAAATTTTTAGTATTTTTTATTTTAAGATGTTTATATCAATTTAAAGTTATATATAGTTTAAAAATTGGTGCTTATATATAAATAAATATAACAAAATTTAACTTTATTAATAAAATTTTAAAATTTATTACATAATAAAATTTAAATTTATATTAAATTTTTCTGCATTTTTATTGGTCAATTATATTACACTGCAGCTAAAAAATTGGCATCTATATATAAAAAGTTGTTGGCTTTAGGTGGTACTGACTGTAATAATTTTATAACTAAAAATTCTTTTGCTAAATTAATTATTAGCTCTCTTCATATTATGTGTTTTGAATAATGCCCATGGGCGTTCTTTCGTGTAGATACAGTAAAGTACTATTTTAAGGACCATTAATTAGGTAACTCGAATCAATATCATGCGTCATTTTAGCATTCCCATTACTAAGCAATTACCATGAGAAATTGACTTCAAGGTTCCCTTAAAAACCCTATCGGTATTTTTATAGGTTAGTTAAGCTCAAAAAATTTTTCTTTTTCTTAGCACCTAGCCTACATAACAATATTATAGTTATTGGATGCTTTGCATCCAATAATGAAAATTATTCGAATAAGTTTGTTTAACGCGCTCTAAATATAATCTGTATATTGGTCTTTCGATCGGCTTGATTGGTCAATCACATAAATTGCATTTTTCCCTCTTAAATGTCACGGTTTATTAAGATTTTTTCTTAAATGTCACGTTTCGTGATATTTAGGGCCATGGTGATAATTCGCAAATGTCACCTTAATTCTGTTTCACACTATATCAAGAAATACTATAACGAGTTGTAACGGAGTTTAAACATTTTTATTAAGATTTTTTCTTAAATGTCACGGTTTGTGATATTTAAGGTTGGTGGTGATAATTCGCAAATGTCACCTTAATTCTGTTTCACACTATATCAAGAAATACTATAACGAGTTGTAACGGAGTTTAAAATTACAATTAACAAGTCAAATTAAATATATTTATTATTATACAGGCTGATCTACTATATTGTAAGATGATTAGAGGGTGTGATGAATAGTTATGTTATACGGGATCACGACGAGTTGAGCCACGACCACGTTTACTACGTCGGCTTGATGTTGAACCTCGACCACGGCCACGAGATCCGTTAGAGGAGGATTCTGCATTTGGACAGTTGTTTGACCAGTGCCCAACCTATATAATAAACTTAGTCAGCGATTTTATAATGAGAATATATATTATATGAATAAATTAGCACAAACTTGATTGCATTTATAACACGTAGAGGTACTCATTATTGACTGGAGTGTATTATCAGTAGTCGTGTTTGTTCTGGTTCTCTTCGATTCTTTACACACACTAGCGAAATGACCGGTCTGTACACGCCAGAAAGGTCAACAAAATTTTGAAAATCTACAATTTTCCGAATGTAAAATTTAAACTTACTTCACCACAATTATAACATGTACCATTTCCAGAACTATTGTCACTACTTGCATGAGTTCGACGAGTACCTGAACCTGAAGTCGACGCTCCATCTGCCCATTGGAAAAAGTTACATTTTTTACCTGCCTTTGGGCATGTAAAATAAGGCCTTCCATAATTAACTCCTAAAGACATTGTCTTATTGGAAGCAGCATAGAGACCACATCGACATTTAGGATGATCTGAATTACTCGAATCAGATTGAGCTGTTGAAGATCGAAATGCTGACTAAAAGAATAATAAATGAATACGTATTTGATAACACTAAAACCAACATATAAAGTCAGGATTAGCACGGTTTATATTGTATACCAACCGCAGCGGATTGAAACGACGGCGTAGAACGTCCCCTAACTGGTTGTGCAGGTCTCGGACGACTTTCAAGCTACAAATAATGGATATAGAGATTTTAATGAATAAATAATATTCTAGCCTCACATGAATACATACCGACGCATTATTAGAAATATTAATGTCAATATTGGACCCAGACGTTGTTAAACGGTTAGAAATGCTCTATAAAAATATATATATAAACGTATATGTATATTGCAATAATAATATAAATAATATAAATAATATAAATACTGATAACGCTCAAACTACATATTATATTCAAAATTAATACTTACTTGAATTAATTTTTGAACATTCTCACTTGTTTTGATATACATGTCTTTATACATGGCAAGACTATCTCTGATTACATTTTCTTTCTGCTGTTGTCCATCACAAACCATTTTAAGGTTTGATTCCATCTGAAAATATTTATGAGTGTTATTAATGCGATGAGTCAATATAAACATGATGCTAATAAAATTATTTATAACGTATATTTCTCACCTCCCTTCTCAAAAATGGTTTAGACAATGACTTATCAAATCCAATAGTGTCATAACCTTCGACTAGCGCAACTCCCAAGTTTGATGGTAATATATAAGTTTTTCCATTCCTGTTGTCTTTTCTAGCATATTCTCGTTCAATTATCTTAGCAATATGTACATGAATGGTTGCGTCAGTACCTTTGAAAATAAAGATAGTTAATATTGTTCCTTTTTTTTTTTTTGAATTCCAATTAAATAACTTTATTTACCTATACCATTCTGATCCATTATACTAATCAAATCTGCTTCAGTCAAATATTCAGGTGGTGAAGTACGTCCTTCTCGCATTTCACATGTGGTTGGTATAAATGTTTCACCTTTCTGAAAATTTGGTAAAGTCGATTCACCCCAACGATCATAAGGATATATATCCAAATAATTCCTAGCCAATATTACAAGTCCTGTACAAAACATTATTAATATCAAATATTTGAATATAGGTATTAAATATTTAACATACCTTTAGCTGTAAATTTTTCTTCCCACAACTTGATTTCTATGATCGTCTCGTGTCCTACAGCATGGTCTGAGCAACATGCCAAAAAACGTCTAACAACAAACTCGTATACTTTGAGCTCATCTCCTGTTAAATCAGATGCATAAAGAGTCGGATGAATTGGAGGATGGGCTTGGTCATTATGACTTCCATTACGTGGCGTACGAAATTCACCAGCCAAAAGTCTATAATAGGGTTATTATCAATAATCCGAGTATTGAATATTAAGATATATTATATATATAACCTTGTTGCAAAATTCCCCCATCTTGAATCCTGAGTTTGTATTTCGATCAAAGAGCGAAAATCGAATTGTTTATCAAATTGATCTGTTTCTGTTCTTGGATAGCTTATAAAACCTTTAATATACAATTGTTCGGCGACCTATCGAGAATTTGCAATTTACGTTACATAATCTAAGAATTATAATTATTAAAGTCAATTATACTTACATGCATTAATCTATCCGACGAAATGTGTAAGTATCTCGATCCAGTCTTTTGAAGCTCTACGGTAGTTAGCGGATACGGTTTCCTATCATTGAATGTTTTGGGAGAATGTTAAAAATGAATCAATCTATATATTAACTTAACATAAGGATTTGAACCAATTTAACCGACTAAACCGACTCCATCTTTGCATTGACATACTATGGGAAATTCAAGCCCTCACCATTTCTTTACTTCTTTAGACTTGACCTCAACGACAGTTGCCGTTGGATTTTCCAAGCATTTTTCATAAATTATCACGCATGCTAAACGATCAAATAAATGATTTCTCATCCAGTGAAACTCTACCATACTACCGTCACGTTCTAATGCTACATATATTTTCCAGAAAATTTCTGTTACAAAACTCTGAACCTTTAGATATTGATCCACAACGAAGCCCAGCGTCGGAAATTGGCAGGATCCTATAGAAAATTTGCAATATAGGAATTTGATTAACCACATAGGCATATTATTAAATTCTTTCGTGCTTACCATAACTTATTACTTTATTGCGGAGTTCTGAAAATAAATTTTGTAGGCTTAAAGTTTGAAATCTGCTAAATGCAGCACCAATTCGTAAGTCTAATTCTGCTCTAGCGTCTACCGCATTTGCTTGACGATAATCCAAATCCACAGGTGATTGCCATGCATGACGGATTTGTCTAGATTAAAAGTTGAGTATCACCTAAACAAGTACAAACATATAAACATTGAAACGGTTTGAATAGACGAAACTCACTGGGAAATAATAGCGGAAAACTTTGCCCTTGATACTTTAATTCTTGAATTCGCACCACGACAGACAGCTACAATCTCCGATCCAATGTTTTCACCCTCGCGATCACAATCAGTCCATATCATTATTTGTTCAGCATTACGCGCTTCTTTTGCAATGTTATCACGAATGGCCTCAATTCCCTTTTGCACAAATGAATTGGAATGGCTTTATCCGTTGAAGCATTTATACTAATTAATAAATTTTTTATGGCCTTACTCGTATTACATGTTTCTCAGTGGGCGCATCAAACAATGTCAAAGGGGAGACTTGAAGCCAATTTTGATATTCAGGCGGAAAGTCATAAGCCATTAAATGGCCTAGAACAGATGTCATAGTAACTTGAACTGTTCTGTTATCATTAGACATGCAAGAAAAGTCGTAATTTTGGATATATTTATTTCTTGTAGGGCGCTATGAAAAAGATGCGACTTTAGGATCCGTGATAATAGTATTATTTAAGTCAATAAGTAATGTAGTCTAGACGACCACAAACAAAGCTTTACCGCGCGAGTAGACCCATTAGACAGGATTCGAGAAATTGATTTAGCCAAAGATGGTTTCTCAGCTACACATAAAACCTTCATTTGGAAACAATCAAAGCAAGTTTACATAAGTATTTTTAATCGTAACAATGTGCAAAACACGAATAAATTTAGTATTCAACTTTATTATTCAATAAACACCTCGATAATGAAACGGCGAAAAGAACAACATTTTATAAGACGCGTTTATTGATCGTGATTACAAGATTGTGAAGGACGATCAATTTCTCTCATGTGACATACGTCATGTAGAACACTGTCAAATAGATATTTGATATTTCTGTATTTGATATTAAACTTAAACTGTTCATTCTAAGTTACAACAAATAGAGAAATGATTTATAACTTATACATTTTTGATCGCCATTGCGTTTGTATTTTTTATATTGATTGGCACAGACACAGAAAAAGTGGTGGTATAATGGGAAGCAATAATGCTGGTACTACAAGCACAACAACAAGTATGAATGGACAACCTGATGGTGGTGATTCGGGAGGATCTTCTTCTTCACCAGCTCATAGTGCTGCAGCCAATAATCATCTTGCGAGTCACCATTCTACAACTTCACAGCTAACAAGCGCCACAAGCATGTTTTCTGATAGCCGCTTGGTTAACATTGAAGAAGAGGCGAAACTAGTTTACGGAGTCGTACGTACATTAAGGAATCTTGTGAATAAACTTAGTGGAAAGTAAGTTTATGATCGAATTGATTACAAAATTATTATTTATCATGAATGAGTTTATTCAGAAAATAATTCTTTAAATTATTATTTTAGTCAAGATGGATTTATATCTTACCGCACATCGAACTATAAACTTCACTATTATGAAACACAGACAGGATTGAAATTTGTCATAAATACCGATCCATCAACAGACTCTCTTCGACCTGTATTAAGGCAAATATATACAAATTTTTTTGTAGAATACGTCGTAAAAAATCCATTAGCACCAGTTGGACATCCTGGAGGTGAAGGCGTTAATAATGAATATTTCAAAGCTGCTGTTGATAAATTTGTCAAAAATTTGCCCGTTTTTGATTCATAGGATTCTGACAAAATTATAAGACAAAAAGCAATACTTTTGATAATGCAGATACTAAAAAATTAATCAAATGAAATTATTTTAATTCGTAAAGGGCTTTCGCTGCTTAGAATTAATTTTGCAATTTTGTATAATTTTTATAATGTAACTAATTAATAGAAAATACATAATATGTATAAATTATCGATTTTCGATTTAGTCACGTTGTTACTAATACATCAAATATCATCGATATGCAAAAAAAAAAATTTGATTGGGCCATACATTAAGTACTGATTTTCATAATTGTATAAATGACTGATTTTGATTATTTTTATTCTTCCTCCCAACTATCCACCATATAAAATTGTCGCTAAGGTAAACGATGTTTGAAAAGTCGTATTGATACTTATTATTTCAAAAACAACGTCTATATTTACAATTACCTCATGATCACTAATGATAGATGGCCGGTGGCGTGACAGTCAAAGACGTTAATCCTCATGAATTTGTAAAAGCTTATGCGGAACATTTGAAAAAAGCTGGTAAATTGGAAATACCAAAATGGGTTGACCTTGTAAAAACGGGCCCGTTTAAGGAGCTAGCACCTTATGATCCAGATTGGTTTTATTTAAGAGCGGGTGATTAGTTTTTCTAAAAATTCGATTTCAATTTTTTTTTTTTTTTTAATCTCACCGTATTGTCAATTCCTTAGCGGCTGTTGCTCGACACATCTATCTTCGTAGTGGAGTTGGAGTTGGCGCGTTGAGAAAACTTCATGGTGGTCGTAAACGAAGAGGTACACGTCCATCGCATCATGCCAAATCATCTGGATCAATTGCTCGCAAGGTTCTTCAAGCGCTGGAAAAAATTAACGTCTTAGAAAAAGATAATAAAGGGTTCGTTTTAAAAGTAATATGTTAATTATTACAACAAAATTATTAATTGTCTATCCTTTCTATGAATTTAGTGGCCGTAAAATTACACAAGACGGACAACGTGATCTTGATAGTATTGCCCGAGCATGTCTCAAAGTTTCAGCATAATAATAATAATAATAAACAAAATATAATGAGGTCATATCATAGTTAATATCCATACATGCCCAATTATAAGGATTACACATATTGAAATTTTACTTGCTTAAATAAAAATAAATGCATTTTTGAACGATTAATTCGCTGGCGAGAAAAAATTCATGAATTATTGCGGTTTGCCAAATTTTGTGAAATTTGCAAAATATCAAAAAAAGGAAAAAGAAATCATCTGATTTTTAGTAGATTTCTGATTCTTAAACCTACTTCGATATGACAATTTCATGCCTAGATATCGGAGTAGTTTTAAGAAATTAAAAATCACTTAGAAATCGCCTAAGGATTTCCTTTTTTTTTTGTATGATCTGCAAATTTTGCAAACCGCTATAAACGATATAAAAGAACACCTTTAAAAGAAATATAATTGACGTGATTGATTCTTTTAAATTGAAGGTATTTAGCTATTGAAATAAAATAGCTAATCTTTAGCTTATAATATAAATATTATATCAGAGTGTGCCTTAATTTTATTGGTTAGTTGTAATAGAGATGGTTTTTTAGTTTATTGAAAGTAGTGTATTATTTTAAAATTATATACAAAACTGCCAATATATTTTATATTTAATTTAAAATTAATTATTAGATTGTTTAAAGTTAGTATTTGGGCTTAAATAAGTCAAAAAAAAAATTAAAAAATAAAAATAAAAAAAAAATAAATAAATAAAATAAATAAACAAACAAAAATTTTAATATACTTGTAAATTTTATTGCTAATAATATATTTATAATATAATATTTTTGTTAATAATTATTATATATACTAGAATTAGATTACAAAAATTTAAAAAATTTAAATATTTACAAATAGATTATATTGAACTAGAAAATACATTATTAATTAGTGTTGATATAAACTGATTAATAGTTAAGCTTAACCAGACCAATTTGACCAATTTGACCAATTAGTCAAAGGGTTTAATAATATTTAAATATATAGTATACTATTGGCCTTTCCCAAACCGGTATGCGGAATCTGTATCGGGTTATCAGATTTGAAAATAGCACATGACCCAAGCCAACCAATCAAATTGCAACCCAAAATATTATAAAATTATAATGATATAAAAATTGCAGTTTTTAAAAGTAATTTTATTAAAATCTTTTATTTAAGTTCAAATATAAATAAAATATGCTATAGTCAAAACTAAAACCAGCCCAATTTAGGATCAGGTTATTTCAGATGAAAATTTTGCTACTTGTTGATGTTTCATTGTGTTTTATAAAATTTTTATCTGGAATCCTAGTTCTAATTTCAATTTTGATACAATTCATATGTTTCAAATCAAAGTTTATGCCAAATCAAAATGATTATAATCCTACTAACACCTAATATCCTTGTCCTAATAGATGCTTCCAACCCAATCTCATATTATTAATACCTACTACTCTTACCCTAACAGATGCTACTAATTCTGAAAAAACTAATGCACTATGTATTTAAAGAAAGATTTTACCCACATGCCAATATTGGTAAGTATTACTATTACAACTAAATAATGCATATATTATATAAAATTAATTAAAAAACACACCTTTTCTTTTTATAGCAATTTATACAAGTATGCTTTTAGAATCAGGCTTTTACTTCAAAGTTTATAACTCAGCCCCAAAAACTGACTAGTAGCATGTACTTATATATTATATTACTATCAAATTGAGACCAGTACTGCTTGAATGTGTACTAGGTTTGTAGCACAGATTTCCTGAACTATGAATCAAATTACAAGATCAGGTAAATCATAATATGATCAAGAAATTCAAACATTTTTTTGTTAAAACTTACTTATTTTTGAACCTAACCCAAGAATTTTTCTGTGCCATAAGTTTGGTATATATTCAAGTAATGCTTGCAACACCAGTATTTATATGGATGCAATTTTCAATTAACTATGCTATTTAGATTGTAAAACAATAAGCTGTTAAATTATACTACTAAAATAAGCTATTAAATCACATTACTAAGATAAAACTTAAATAAAGATCCTGTAGTATTTATTCATGATAATTATTGTGCCTCTGAAAATGTAATAGATGACCTAATACTACCCTAAAAGTAAAGTAATTAAAAAAAAAAGCAATAAGCAAAATTTTAAATAAAATATATAAAATATTAGTATCAAATTTGTAAAAACAATAAGATCAAATACTTTAAAATAGAAAAAAAAAACTCATTATGACACCAAGTTAATGAATTGCTATAACCAGTAATTAAAAGATAGCTTCAAATAAAAAATTGTATCTAAATAATTTAATTAATATTGTAAATTAATAATAAAAAAAAATCATATTAATAAAATCTAGTTTACTATTTAATTATAATTTTTAACTTTTATTTTGCCATTATAATGGGTAAAAAGAAGATAAAGTCATTTTTACTAAAAATTTGCATAATGAGCAAAGAAAATTAATATGCAATCATTACTAAGCCGACCCAAAACTTTTCAAAAAAGAACTCGCAAAATGGGCTAAAAATAAATTTAAATTATTAAAAGCTTCAGATCAAAGTATAATTTCAGATATTTTAAAAAGAAAAGATAAGTTCAATGAAATATTTTTAAATAACCTTGTTATTAAAAAACATTTTGTTGTTATATTTCTTGAGTTAGATACCAGTAGATACCGCTTTAGTGAATTGGGTTTTATAATATAAATATTGGGCTATATATTTAACTGGAGATATAATTAAAGCAGTATTAAAGCTAAAGCCAAATAGTTAGCAAAACTAATAAATATTTCTGAAAGTAACCAATCTAAGTTTTCCAATAGGTGGTTGCAAGCCTTCTAAAAAAGATACAACTTTTATTATTTTAGATTGTACAGTAAGAGTGATTTTGCAAATATTGCTATAATTAACTACTGTAGGACCCCGAATAATCTATGTGAGGTCATAGTTGAAAAATAGCTAATAGAGGGCCGTTTTTCAAAAAAGGTTATATTTGAAAAGTAGGTATTGGAGAAAAAGGTTATATTTGAAACTCGCTAAATGGCAAAATAGGTATATTTTAAAGAATGCTAATGGGGCAATTTTTATATATGTTATATTTGAAATGTGCTAATGAAAAATCTGGGCTATAATAGTAATCCAGTAGGTAAAAAGGAGAGAGGAGTAAAAGAGAGAGGGGTAAAAGGGAGAGAGGAGTAAAAAAGGGAGAGAAGGGTAAAAGGGAGAGAGGGGTAAAAAGGAGAGAGGATAAAAATTGGTCAAAACGGGGGGGGGTTTTTTTTTAAGTTTTTTTGGCACAATTTGTAGTATATATATTTATAATTCTTGGCAGCTTACGGATCAAATGGTTTAAGAGATTTTGAACTTTTAAATTTTTTTTTTTAAAAT
>QKWP01000769.1:152988-179047 GCA_003550325.1 Gigaspora rosea
GAAGAAATTTCTTTTCGGTTCGGCTCCTACATGTCCA
The DNA here is from genome assembly GCA_003550325.1 of Gigaspora rosea. Taxonomy (NCBI): domain Eukaryota; kingdom Fungi; phylum Glomeromycota; class Glomeromycetes; order Diversisporales; family Gigasporaceae; genus Gigaspora; species Gigaspora rosea. The sequence continues at coordinate 153,026 of QKWP01000769.1, forward strand.
GTGTCCTTATCATTCATTGTTTGTTTCAGCCAATCTGAAACGCGCTCTTGACTTAACCCAATTTGGTAGGCGTCATCCCAATATGGGCAGAGTAAACATTGCCGATCTTTTAGAGGGGGTAAGCTAGATTTTCCACTTTTTGTCGAAATTTCGAAAAGTTCCAAGAAGTGACGAAAAAAAGCCCAAAAGGTACCAAATATTAGGGAGTTGGTAAGAGTTACGCTTAGCATAATAACACATCTCAAAACTAAACTCTAGGTCGTTGCCCACTACTTCTTTGCTTGGTAGTGTCAGACAGAGGCCCACTAATGGTGAGTGATAAACTCTAAGCTTGTCGGCAGGTAGTCTATGAACTTTACCTCTAAATGACAAGTGCCACTCACTGCAGGCTTTGTTTGATAGAGCCAATTTACTATTTTATGTGTTAAATGGAAAGTTTTCGTAGGTCGGTGTTCTTGAAATTTTTGGTACGAGGGATCGTCAGAAAGATTTGAATAACATGCTTTTATTAGAACTTAGTACAAGTCAAACTTGTTATAGTGAAGTGGTCGGTTCCATTAATAAAAATTTTTAAAAAATTCACTATATCGAGAGTTTATTAGTAAATCACTATATCGAGAGAATTTTATATAGACTGGCTTTGGGTCCAACTTCACTATATCGAGATTTTAATTAGTCTTCACTATATCGAGAGTTCACTATAACGAGTGTAACTTGTATTTTTTAGCATTAGGCAATTATTTAGTTTGAAATATCCAAAATGAACTTTATATTTTTAATTTATATATAGGATATTTCAATGGGCATATATGCATGTACCACATACAATTTCATATGTTTATTATGTATTTTAATTAGCTAATATTTTATGACCTTATTTATAAAATTAGAAATTAAATAAAAAGGCTATCAGATATGGTCTGGTAGGACCCCGAAGAACTTTGATGCAACTCAGATGATTTTAAAAAAGGAAATTTTGTATAGAAATTCATTAAATGTTGCATTTTTATATACAGTTGCCTCTCTAATCTGAACCTCTCTAAACCGAACACTATTAAACTCTCTCTAAACCAAACAAAATCTTCTAAAACATTTGTAAATTTTATTATAAAGTTCAGATAAGCTATATATAACTTTTTGAAAACTGAACTTTTCCAAATTTTTAGATAGTAAAAAAAAGCAGCCCCAGTAGTTCAGATTAGAGAGAGTTGACTGTAGTAAATTTTCAAATTTTGCTCTATTTTATACATCTATTTGGCTAAAATATTGCTAAAATTATACAACTCAGATCTAAGTTGTATTAGAGTTCTTTGTGGTCCTGGTCCGGTGCAGAAAGATTTGTATATCAAGCACTAAAATTAATTTTGTCAATATAGAAAAGTTCTTCAAATTTAATAATTTATTTATAATTTTTTTATACCAAATAAAGTAGGTTCTGGGCTATTTTTTGATATATTTTTTGTTGTTATTTTATAAATAATTTGTTGAGCAATAAATTTTTGAAAAAATTTAATTAAATTAAAAAAAAATAGATTTTTTTTAAAAAATTTTAGAATTTAGGCATTTTTGCAAGCTATATACAGTGTAATAGTAATGTACTATGCAAGTGCATAGCTCTGCATATGCTGAATATATGGTTAAAATTTTAGCTTAATTGGATTAGTAGTTGTCGAGAAATAAATTTTTAAAGTTTAATGCTCAATTTACCAGTTAGTATAAAAAAACTTTTTATAAAAGCCAATATCTGATATAGTTGTGATGATTAAAATGCTTATATCTTATGCTATATTATGTCAATTTTAATGATTTTACTACTATTGGAATCAGAAAATTAGCTCTACAACTTTTATTAGATGCACATTAAAAGTTTACTTGACAGAAAAAACGTTTAGAAAAAGGAACAGCCAGATTCCAACATTTACTAAAAAACTTATCTTTACTTATCCCCACTTTTTACTATATATTACATATATGATTTCTATTATCTATAGGCAAATTACGAATTAAATAATAAAACCTTTTTCAATTTTAATAAAAATTTTAGAATATGTGTATTTTGATATTCCAACCAAGTTTACTTAATCAATAATTATTAATTAATATAGTAAAATTTAAACTTTACTATGTAGCAACTTTTTGCAAATTTTTATTATAATAAATACTTAATATTATTGGCTATTTACTATATATATATATAGGACATGATAAAATAGGGACCCTTCCCCTAAAAAATTATATGATTTACTGCACTTCGCTAATTGTATAAAAATTCATATATGAGTGTTATTTATTAAAACAGCACTTTTTTACATATATTTTATTTTGAAATAATTGAGTTTAATTATTTGTTTTAATTTTCAGACTGATCCAGGATTAATTAAATTTTATGATTTTGATTGGTTAAATATAGTAGGCAACTATCAGGTAATCTTGTGATGTGTTGGTCTTATGTAGAGCTGCAGACATTTAGAAGGTCCAAGGTAGTACATCACTCTTCACGTCATATAAAATTTATATATAATCATATTAAACGTCATGTCACATACGTCACGTCAAACGTCATAGTATATGTTCATTGATATTCTAATGTCTGCAGCTCTTGTCTTATGTAGCCTCATAAAATTTTTCTTTTACAATTATCTTGATTTTTTATTATGCAAATTGACTTTTATTTATAATTGAAAAATATTAATAATATCAAATTTTATATAAATCTAATAAAAACTCATTTTTCAAAAAATTGCAAAAAAGGGCTGTTTTAATAGATAACACCCATATATGTATATATTGATTAGGGACTTGATGTGATAGTTATTATTAAATTGTAAATATTTATTAGATCTACTTGATTTATATTACCCAGACTGCATATTTTTAGTCTTTAGAATCAGGTCTTCTCTTTTAATATCAGAATCTTATATCTATACTTAATAATAATGTAATAATAATATAATTAACATTTTTTGTCAGTTTGTTCTGGCCTTTACCAACAGAAACAACAAATCAGATTCTAAGTTGTGAAATCTTGTATAAATAGGAACCAAAAATCTTTAGTATATCCTTCTACTATTTTTTCTGTGATAATATTAATAAAACAATAAGTCATTCTAGCCACTTTGTGATAATAAATTGCAATAATCAATAAAAAATTAATCCTCTCAAGACAAAACAATGTACCTGTAATTTTTTTTGAAAATAAGATGTCAGGATTACAATGGCCTAATTAATTTGTTTGTATGTTATCCCACACTCATGTATCTATACTAACGATCATTTTTTCCTGTTCGATCAATGTTTCAAAAATTGTCACATTTTTGGTCTTTGTGTATCTAATGATTTTTGTTGAGAAGATCTCCATTCACCTGATTTTTATCACCACGTGGTTCTATATGTACGTCACTAGATAACAAATTCTTGAAAAATTTACTGCAGAGCTTAATACACGTGTAGAAAGATTTACTACAGATCTTACATCACAAGATGCCATATTTGTTGACAAGGAAAAGAGAATCTTAGCAATGGTAAATAATGTAATTGAAACTGTTAATGAAATTATAGCCAATTATGAATCTCTTCATAATCAGTTAGACCATTTAACTGAGACGGGTTCTGTGGCACCATTAATATCTAAACAATTTGTTGGCCCATCTGTACCTATAGATTATCTGCTTCTTTTCTGGGTTCTTCTAGTAAACACAAGTACCACAAATTACAGGTCTGTATAATAAAAAAAATTAGCCACGTATATATTTTTTCTGTTAATATATACAATGAAAGAACATAGTATACTTACAAATAAAAAAAGTCAAAATTATATCGAAAAGTGGCATATCTCTCATATCTAGAGTTGCAGGTGAAACTAATCTTCAATGGTGCACCGATGGTGCACCTGGTGAAGCTGGTGAAACTGGTGCACCGATAGTTATGGATAAAATTAATCTTCAACGGTGCACCGATGGTCCTGGTGAAACTAATTAGTTTCACCAACAACTCTACTCCTATCCACACGCATGTATGCTCGTGTCTAGACAAATATAGTGATCTATTTTTTTATTTTACTATATATTTATCCCGACAATGAATGTAATGAATTGGCCGGGAAGGTGGAACCATGGGTGTAAGGTTTGCGATGAATGCAACCATCATTCACATCTATATTGTAAAACATGCAAAAAAGTAGCGGATGGAATATATAGACGATGTGAATATGAAAATTTTAAAGAGAACCTCGAATAATTACTGTTTAATAAAAATAAATCAATTAACGATTTGGTCGTTATACATAATAACAAAGGTAAGTTAGGATATAGATTTATCTTTATCTGTATCACAAAGCGTCATTTTTTTTTATTTTTCTGGGTTAGTACCCTAACCTCAATCATCTCTACTTTGGAATTCAATTCTGGACCAAAACCTTAAAGTGTATAGACACAAATATAGTACATTTTCATGTGATTATTATTGCAGTCTCAAAATACTTATACAGTACGTGTTTGCATAATAAATGTTAAACAAACTTTAGCCATAGAAATTCCGCATGCATTTTCATTGCCATTGTAAAATGAGTGGTTGCATATAGACAAATGTTATTGTATCATTCGATTCAAAGTTGCGACCAGAGTATTTACCACACGTATCTAATTTGGTAAGTAACGATTGTGTAACTGATTGCCATACAAATAATCTGAGTGCTAGATTTCTATTTAAGGTTAAATAAAACGTTTTGATATGCGACCAGAAATAGATATAAATAAATCTGATTGAAAAAGGTTTTCGACACATTCTAAAATGGTTTTTCAACATGTTATTTTTTTTTGAAATACAATTTTTACATGCTTTCTTGACAAAAAAATTTTGAAATGTTCTTAATGAAAAGGATTAACATAAAAGATGGGATTTTGGGGTTTTTTTGATAATTTTAATTAACAAAAATGCCCGAATACGAAGTTGTTATAGAAGCTGTTGATGTTAAGGTATCGTCAGTTGAGAAGGGGAGAAGTTTTGAATTAGAGATTGTTGAGTTGTTAAGGAGACGTGGTTTTCAAGTCATCCACACGGAGTGAGTTTTTTTTTCTGAGCGTTTGTCTAATCATTGTGTATCCGAAAGTATGTCCACATTGGTCCAAACGAATCGAAAGCGCATCGGGCCAACTGTTTCGACAGTTGAACGTTCTTCTTTTGGTTTCCAATGTTCCCGCAATCGGTTTCGCCCTGGGGAATTAATGGCAAATTAGGTACACACTTGGTTGATTATTATGAAACAGATGCTCATATTGTTGTTTATATAGGGGTAAAAACGACGGAGGAGTAGATATACGTGCGCGCTTTAACGGGATAGACATTATTCTTCAGTGCAAAAACTGGAAATCCTAAATAGGCAGTCTATTCAAAAAATATTAATATAATACCTCTTTTATAAATGGTTCTCTATTTTTATTGGAATCTTTTACAAGTTTAATTGCCACTTCTTCATATGATCCATAGTTATTTAAATATTTTGTTTTGAAAACGGTGGAAAAGGCTCCTTTACCTATCTCTTGATAATATTAATATAATACCTCTTTTATAAATGGTTCTCTATTTTTATTTGAATCTTTTACAAGCTTAATTGCCACTTCTTCATATGATCCATAGTTATTTAAATATTTTGTTTTGAAAACGGTGGAAAAGGCTCCTTTACCTATCTCTTGATAATATTAATATAATACCTCTTTTATAAATGGTTCTCTATTTTTATTTGAATCTTTTACAAGCTTAATTGCCACTTCTTCATATGATCCATAGTTATTTAAATATTTTGTTTTGAAAACGGTGGAAAAGGCTCCTTTACCTATCTCTTGATAATATTAATATAATACCTCTTTTATAAATGGTTCTCTATTTTTATTTGAATCTTTTACAAGCTTAATTGCCACTTCTTCATATGATCCATAGTTATTTAAATATTTTGTTTTGAAAACGGTGGAAAAGGCTCCTTTACCTATCTCTTAAAAATTTTAATATAATACCTCTTTTATAAATGGTTCTCTATTTTTATTGGAATCTTTTACAAGCTTAATTGCCACTTCTTCATATGATCCATAGTTATTTAAATATTTTGTTTTGAAAACGGTGGAAAAGGCTCCTTTACCTATCTCTTGATAATTTTAATATAATACCTCTTTTATAAATGGTTCTCTATTTTTATTGGAATCTTTTACAACCACTTCTTCATATGATCCATAGTTATTTAAATATTTTGGTTTGAAAACGGTGGAAAAGACTCCTTTACCTATCTTATTAGTTATTAGGTCCTTCCATCGTCAGAGGGGCTCTCACCCAACCCGAGAATAGCGGGGCTATTTGGGTTGTGGTGATCCCCAACGATTCAAGATTTAGTCTTTACGCTATTGAAACGGCGATCACGTCTATTTTTCCGATAATAAAACCGACCAAGATCATCTTCCAACTTATATTCTAAATAAAGTTCTTGATCGAAACCTTTTCAATTCCATTTCTTATATTAATGAAGTTTTAGTAATAAATAATTTAATTATTAATCCAATAGCATATTTGATTTATTGATGAATGTGGTTTTTGTGAATAACGAGGTTACCTAAATCAAAGTTGGCAAATTAACTTTAGATCGATGCTTTATTCTGCATAATTGCTATAATGTATTACTCTGTATTTTGTCCTGTAGTCTATTTTGTTGTACAAGTAAAGCCGCCCTGGTAGTTGATTTTGCATACATAATCGTGCTTACATTTGCGTGTGTATTTCGTTATTAATGTCTCTGAGCAAAAGTGATCGGCATGAAAATTGTTCACACATACTTGAAATTAAATGCACTAACTAATAAAAAAACATTTTCAAAGACGTGTACAATAAATTCTCTTTCCAAACATTTTTTGTGATAAAGTTATATAATATTAAATATGCAAACTCAAGGGGACAAAACTAAAGACCTATCCAAAATAGATTCTGTTTTTGCGGAAAGTAATGAACTTATATCTTCTAAAATAAAATTCCATATAATCAAAAAGTAGAACAGGGTTTAATAAATAAATTGTTTGAATTTATTAGGAGCAACAACACCATAATCTTACAAAGTAGCCAAATTTATGGTACCTTATTTCAGAATAAAGATAAGACATGTGAGGATGATTTAATTTCAGGCAGCTTACCTTATCTAGCGCATTCATTCAGCAAGGCAGTTTCATTTCTTAATTCATATATAATTGTCCGAGTTGTTGGTCACTAAACTTTTCTAAATTTCCTAATTCAATCTTTTTCTCAAATTAATTTCTTCGACTGAGACCAAAATACTTGTTTGTTTTTTTATTTCTTCCAAATATGATTGCTATTCACTAAGAGATCCCACAATATGAGTAGGATTTGTTATATCTTTATGTCGTTTGAATTCGGACTTTACATAGTCGTCGCCAAGTGAAAGTGGTAGTTTCCGATGAACTTGACGGTAAAGTGTTAATGGAGGAAGTAGGTTTTTGTGTGCCATTTTTAATGGTTTACATGGATTGCGGAAATAATTCTAAATTTATTAGTAATCACGTGTAGGATATGAAAAGTTAAAAATTTGAAACTAACGTTAAATCGTTGAACAAACGATTATATCAATTTAATAACAAATTAATCATGAAAAAAAACAATTAGCTAAATCAAAATTAATAGAAACATGCGTCAGCTAATTAAAAAAATTTGTTGCTTAAGAATATAAAATATCGATTTGTACAAGTTAAGTTTTTTCGTTATTTTCGATAAATTTGATATAAACTTTCAATATAAGAATTTAAGCCAACACCAATCCATAATATAAATCCACATAATTTAAAAAAGTTAATAAAATCTCATACAAAAAATACCATCTTTTTTATATCTGAACTTGCAGGGACGATGATTTACTGTGATCATAGAATTTAAATTTTTCAAGCTTCTTAGAATTTTATTACCAAACCAGGTTACACAACTTGTCAATCATATCACATCGGGGTGAAAAAAATATTCATACACATTTTATATTTTTAAAGACACAGAATTAACTTTATTATCACAGAATACGTTAAAAATACAGAATTTTCTTAACCACACGCAGAATTTAGTCTTAGTCGCAGCAGAAAATTATCGTCTCTGTGAACTTGTTTTTATTATAAACACTTTATAAACCCAATACAGTAATACTCATATCTGACCGTTAATAAAAATACGATTGACCAATCAGAAAAAAACTGATTTATAGATATTTTGGCGAAACCTACAAATAATGGAAGACGAATCGGCTATAATTCTACCTTTCCGAAAAGTGCCATCGGACGAGGAAGAAAGAGGATTAGAGACTGGTACTCTTTACAAATCTTTTAAGCTATGCATTGTGTGATAACTTAAAGTATGCTTTTAATTAAATAAAGTTGATGTATATATATCTGACGTGGAGCCCGCCGAGACGGGACGGGTATTAAAGTAATGAATCGATTATGTCCATGATTAATGTGTATGCATTGTTTTATTTTATTCATTTTATTTATTTTTTAAAAAAAAACATCAAGATTCGTTCAAATTCATTGCCCGCAAGCTGAAAGTCTAGACCGTGTCAAACGAATAAGAAAAGTCACACATGATCAAGGTAACGATTAATTTAATTTAACTATTTAACCGTTTCTAAAGTTAATGTTTCAATTATATGTTTTTTTTATATGGGATGAATAAAGGGTTTACACTAAATGTGCTTATATGTTTAACTTCTTCAATAACTCTCGATAATTTGAAATTACTGATTAAACAACATGACCTCGAATCAATTTTGTCGCTTCGTATTCATCAAATTTCTAAATACCCACCGGTCACACGAGTTCAATTCGAGGAGTGGAATCGGTTATGGCCGATTAATTTCCGCGAGGATCCTAGGAGGTTTGCATAATCAATTACCCCTGACCAAAAGTTTAAATAGCTATTGATATAATATAAATATCAATGATAGAGATTCTAGATTTTCATCCGAAGAAATAGAATTGTTAAGAAATCACATGATCAGAGCAATTAAGTTAGCAGATATTGCAAGATCTAAAGGAGAGGTATAGATTTCACTGTAAAATGATCATAATTTTCTCATTGTTCTTATGTAATACGTTATTTGAAGGTACCGGTAGGTTGTGTTATAGTAGATCCGGAAAAAGCGGAAATAATGTGCGAATCACATGACACAAGAACGTCTTCAAATCATCCGCTTAAGCATGCTGTTTTAAATTGTATAAATCAAGTAGCGATGTTCGAGAAAACAAAATTGAATTCCATAAATGACTCATTAACACCGAAAAAACGAAAGGCTGATAAATCTGATGATCAGTTAGCTTTTTCAAGTGATACACTTCCAGAGTTGAACATCCTCGAAAATAAAGAAAATAGTGCAGGTGTTTATTTATGTAAAGGATATGACATATTCGTTACCCATGAACCTTGTATCACGTAAGTATAACTATATTATATATATAACATTGAGTTGGTTAATTTCATTCACTAAATAAAATGATGGATATTACATTTATTTATTAAACTCACTGAATTGAATTTGCTTTATAGATGTTCGATGGCTCTTGTACATTCACGAATTGGTCGCGTATTTTATGGACGGTCTAATAATGCATCGGGTGGTTTAGGGTCATACTACAAAATCCATACTCACCACGCTCTAAATCATCATTTCAAAACATTTAATGGATTCTTGGAAGATCAAATTGAAATGCTTATGATTGATTGTTAAATGTGTAGGGTACTTAGGGACTATCATCTCACTTAATCTAGAAAAGATTTTAACATTCTCACTAATTAAAGTCAATCCAACCACATCACATGAAATAGTAAAATATGTATATAAAATGATAAGTTAATCTTCTCATAAAGATTTTTGCTTCTCCTGATGGCCAATACTTGTCTTACTAAATTGACTCTTTTCAACCAACAATGGTATATTTTTACTTATAAGATACAACTTATTTTTATATTCGTTCATAACAGTGGCACTGGTATATTTCATTAACTGTCTGGCGAAAATGAAACCCGTCATATAAGCATCAAAATGAGCGGAATGATAATTATAATATTGATCAGGCTTTGTGGACGGTATGACGGTTGGTGGCATCGAAGCGGACACATGCTCTATTGAATTATTTGAGCTTTCTTCGTCTTGTCTTATTCCTTCTGACTGATTTTTACTACCTTTACGACGTTTACGCTTTGAGTTAACTTCTTTTGCTTGTTCATCCAAAATAAAATCTAAATCATGCGAATTTCCGCATCTCATTCGCTGAGAACAGAATCCATGCATCTGTGAAATTCAGATATCGGGATTAATATAATTGTTGCAGTACATATCTCAGAAAAAAAAAAGTTACCTACAGCATATTGTTCACAATACCGTTGTTCAAGAGGTCGTTTAGTAGATATTACGTCCGTATGAGTTTTTTCATAGACATCCATGTTTGTCCATTGAGAATTATCACAACCTTTTTGAATTCGTATTAATAAATAGTTTTTATCACCGGCGTTTTTGTGATCCACTTGTTCTCTTTCGTATCTTAAATGCAATAATATTATAATGTTAAAATCATGTTTGTTGTGGTTGACAATGATAAGTAATTATAAGAAAAAATTGTAATTAATCGCCAGTGCGATGCATCTCTACCCCTCTAATTGAATCTAAAACAAACAATTGCCGGATCAGAGTTAGGTTAGGGTTCAGGTAAAAATAACAGTTGAAGCTGCCTAACCAAAATTTGTAATGTTTCTTTTTTTTTTGGATGAAATAGACAGGCAAATGGTGGGCTGGAAGCGATTGTTTAAAAAACAATAATCATTTCGATTTCCTATTACACTGATCCTGCACATTGATTGGTTGATCAGGGGTCTAATCTCTAATGATAAATAGATACATACTTTCTGAATAAGTAAGCTAAGAAACTACTTTTTTCTCTAGTAACGTAATCTGCTATGTATTTTGTATCCACTATGCCAGCAGGAAACATCTCAGTCAAATCTGCAATGAAAGTACTGAGTTTTTCCGGCAATTCTGCATAAAATGAGTAATAAATATATATCAAATCGAGGAATCCATTATGGACAATTATCGGAACATTCCGTGTTAGAATATGAAAAAATATCGAACGCAATATTGCGTTTGGGTCGTTGGAATTGACTGATGTCTAAAAGAAAAGAAATATGTAAATATCAGTCCAAAATAACGGTTACATAATGATGACTCTAACCGGATCACGTCCAGGTGTGTAAGGAATTCCTCTGCGGATTTGTTTATTGAAATCGAATCCGCTATCAGACAGGAATTGTAAACTTCGTGGACTCATCATATAATCTACCTAACTCATAAAAAAAAAAAGAAGTCAATTATTTAAGTATAATATAGATTTGAATTTGATCCAAACTCAATGTACTTACTTGACTAAATAGTGTAAAATTAAAGTTGTATACATTGTATTGCTTCTCAAGTCCTTCTGAAGCTACCTGCTCAGATTCTGTCGGATCCTCAAATACTGTAATCCCGAAAGCTACAACGGCATGTGTTTTAACAACTTTACATAAATTGATGTATCTTTCTTCAATATTTCTATTATAAAAGAGCACAGAGTGTGTATATTAATTCGTTTAGATTCGTTTAGATGAATTTCAAACGAGATCAATTACTTACGGCGCTCTGGTATTTGCTTCTTTACCACCAAGGCCCGTGAATTCAGTATCTAACGCGATGAAACTTGCTCGATTTAAAGCATTTTTAATTATATGCTCAAGTGAAGAAATGCTGTCTTTGGTGACATCCTTTTTGTAAAAATCCAAATGATTAAAAAACAAAATAAAAGTTAAAACTAGAGTTCTTTAAGTCAAAGGTAAACTCACTGTGAAATCCGGTGGTTGAGGCCGCATTTTAAGAAAAAATCACGTAACTATCAGCTATAGGGATATTATGAAGGAATATGCTTTTAATTTGATTGGATGATTATAAAAACTCGTGTAACAATCCTTTGTCAATCTAAATGAAAACGTGACAAATACAGAAATATACGCGTTTGCTTCGCGTACGGCAGTCTTCTTTTTATAGAACTATAAAGAAAATGACGGATTTTTTTAATTTACATGAGGAACTATTGAAGTTGCAAGATGCAAACTATTTTTTTCAAAATGAAGTATCAATAAAAGATTTGGATGCACTAGAGCTTGATGGAATGTTGAATGGTAAAATTTGACATACCGGTAATATGGAAGTAACATATTCAGAAATTCACAAATTCTTTTTTTCAGATACTACTGACAAAATATGCGAAAATTCTTCGTCAATAACAAATGCTGAACTATTCGATACTATGCGTAGTTTTGTAAAGTAAGCACATAATTGCCAAATTTTCACTTATTTAATAATAATTTTATATACAAGTTGAAGAATAATATGCCATTCTAATCAACAATCAAATTTTTTCAGAAATTTTAATGAATTGAAATCAGCTACGATGAATCGTGTTCTTGATATCATTCTGTCTGGTAACATAAATATATGTTTAATCGAAATCTATAATATAATTTCCAATTGAGTATAAATATATTTTAGGCTTTCAAGCTGAATATGAAATCACGTCAAATGACTTGGACGCAGATGAAGAAGAAACCTATAGTGAACATCGAACGGCATTGGAAATGTATGGATTTTTGTTAGTATGGCTTATTTCCAACGCGGAAAATAAAGCTGACTCTAAAAGTGGTGCAAATGGAACGATGGCGATGACTGGCGGGAAGACAAAGGTAACCCTCGAATTATATATTTTGGGTACCTAAATAAGTTCTATTGTTTAATTTCATGTTATCATAAATAGCGACAAAGACAAACAAAATCAAAAACATCAACGGTAAATTTGTCAGATGAATGGGACTGGTCAGCTCAAAAGCCGGTCACGTTGAGTTTGATGGTAAAAGTACTGGAACTTAAAATTAAAAAAATTTGGACTTCAACGCACGAAAGGGATACTTTTGTTAGGTATTTCATAGTGTTTTAAAGTAAAATATCGTTATACTTTAAATAATTAATATAATAATTTAAATAATTAATATAATTTAAATAATGACATTGCACGTGCTCCTTTTAGTTTATTTACTAAATCAGCATATCGGATCTTAGAAAATGTAACTAATACAAAAGATTCTGCGATAAAAAAAATTGTATATCAAATTCTTTCGGTTTGCGTGAAAGATCATAATCATGCATTTGGTTAGTATGACACATACCAAGAAAGCAATGCTTGCTGTGTTATTAATTGTCACAATTTTTCTTTTTAATAGGTGCCCAAACTTCCATAATGCAAAATTTACAATACTATGAGCATCTCGCAGAACCAATGGCTGAATTTCTTGATGTTCTTGCAAATCAATATGATCACACGCGGCTGACTGAGGAAATTTTGATGTAGGAATTATCCAAGTTCGATTCATTTTAAAGGATGAATTTATTCAATAATAATATAATAATACATTCTTTTTTGGTTTATTTTGTAGAGAAATAAGTAATAAAGAATTTGGAAGTCAAGATATAATAGGTCCAAAATCTTTTTCAAAATTTCTTGTTAAATTATCAGAGTTGGTTCCCAAAGTAGTTGCAAAACAGATTGGATTATTAGTTAAACTTTTAGACAACGAAGTAGGTGTCGAAAATCTTTTAAGTTTTGTCATGTTTTATGAGACAGTACTAAATAATAAATTTTCATCGTCCGTAGTCTTATACAATGCGGATAGGATTGATAGAAGTTCTCGGCAATCTTATAATTGATTTTGCAAGCCAAGAGGAGCAAGCGACGAATTCTATTTCACAAATAAATGGATTTTTCGATGCTCTGGATGAGCGATTTACTGAAGTAGGGGCGGAATCTTCTACATCATTATTAAGCGAAGATGATAATCAAAGTGAAGATATGGATGTCGATATGCCTGATTTATCAAATCAACAGAACTCATCCGCTAATGAAATAATGAGGCTTCAACTTACAAGACGCTACTATTCAGACGCTGTTCGTTTCATACACCAAATACACACTGCTGTTCCAACTCTTTGTCAACTTCTTGGATCTACGACAAAATCGGAAGTACTTGAGACAATGGAATTTTTTGTCACTGCATATACTTACAAGATGGAGTTTGCGATAGACGGAATTAAAAGAATGCTTCATTTGATTTGGATAAAAGATAATAATGATGAGGGAAAGGGTATTCGGAAACGTTTGATTGAAAGTTATTACAAGTTGTACATTGAAACAGACATTTCGCTTTCTAGTAGAGAGGCAGTTAATGCAGTGACCAAGAATTTAATAAGGTATTTAAGAATTGTTTTAGACATAAAATCTATTATACAATAATTTATAACTATAAATAAATTGCGCACATTTTATAATTTTTTAGTTTGACTTATAATGCCACGCTTGCAGAATTAACATCACTTGAACAACTTATGAGTACTATGATGGCTGAAGAACTTATAAGTAATGATGTTATAGCTAAATTATGGTCGGTGTATTGTAAGAACGTCACGTATATTATATAATTCGCTTTTATCAATCCTGTATACAAGTGCTAATAAGATATTTATTTAAGCTGTTTCAACAAAGCAAATTCCCAAAATGCAGCGTCGTGGAGCAATTATTGTCACAGATCATAATGAAATCGGATTAAAATGAAATGTGGGTTTCTGTTTAACCCTCTAAAACCCATTTATACTTGTTTAATATAAACTTTACTCTAAAACTAGTCTCTAACCTTAACACCCAACCCTAAAAAATGCACCCCAAAAATTTTATTTTTTTGCAGCCTGTCAATTTTTTTATACTATACATATTTCATTTTAATCTGATTTCATTTTAATCTGTCACAATTATTATACTTGGCATGTTTGCGAAAGCAAAAATGGAAATAATTCAGGAAAAAATAGATTTATTATTAAAAATTGGTCTTGGCCCTTTGGTAAAGTGAGTATTTTTGCAAAACAAATGATATTAATTAGAACATGTGTGCCGCCGAATTCTAAATATTAAAATTTTAACGTAGACAGATTTATTATTAGCAAAATATACTTGTATCGCATTACAACGATTGGGTGGTAACAAAGCTAGGGTAAAAGGTATTGTTATCTTGAGAACTACTGATACTGTTTTAATTCGATATGTATAATATGTCATGCTGTTAAATAGCATAAAGCTATAAACAAATCCTTATCAGTATACTTGTTTTATAAGGTTCATTGAGCAATGATTCTATTCGATTGCCTATGTCACATCCAATTTTTCATAGATTGAAACAGATGATCGAATTTCAAACATCATCACAAGAATGGTAATTAAAAAAAAAAAAAAAAGATATTAACGTCATTTGTTGAATAAAAATATTAATTAATTTTGCATTCAGGTTCGCTGTTGCTGAACAGGCAATCAATACTATATACTTACTTGGAGAACATCCAGACATATTATGTGGTGAAATTATTAAACATAAAACTGCATCTGTTTTCGATTTGAAAATTCCCAAAGCTGATGATATGGACATTGACGACATTGACGGAGACAATTTTTTACCGGATCAAGAACAGTTTATGGCACACCCCCTTCAACTGAGTCAACTAATATTTATAGTTGGGCACGTTGCTATCAAGCACATTGTTCATTTAGAATTTATTGAGGATGAGTGGAAACGTCGAAAGGCTGAAGCAGAATCAAAAGGTACTTTATACCTAGAGGTTTCTAATTGAAAAACCAAGCATATATTGAATGTTTCTGTGATCTTTTTAGATACTGAAAAATCAACGAAAAATCCCGGAGATGATGAATTAGAACAAGTTGCCGGTACAACAGAAGATGAATTTGGAGAAGCAGTTGCCCATATTCGCGAAAAAGAATTATTGTTTGGTGAAAATTCATTGTTAACAGTTTTCGGCCAATTAATTAGCAATATATGTGCTAATAACAAGACCTATAATGTACGAAAATTATTCTATTGGAAAATTTTATTTTTTTATTTATTCATTTTTCTGTTAACCTCTTGTTTATTAACACGTAGCATCATACTTTACAAATATGTGCTACTTTAGCACTAGCAAAATTAATGTGCGTCAGTTCAGAATTTTGCGAAAATAATTTACAATTATTATTTACTATACTCGAGCGGTCAAACGAGCCTACAATTCGTAGTAATATAATCATCGCATTAGGAGATATGACCGTTTGTTTCAACAACATAATTGATGAAAATATCAATTATTTATACAAACGTCTTGCAGACTCCGATAATTTAGTTAAGAAAAACACATTAATGGTTCTAACTCATTTGATTCTTAACGGAATGATTAAGGTCAAAGGTCAACTGGGTGAGATGGCCAAATGTCTAGAGGATGAGGATCAGAGAATAAGTGATCTTGCTAGGCTATTTTTCACTGAGCTGGCGTCAAAAGATAATGCAGTATACAACAATTTGCCCGATATTATTAGCAATCTCTCAAGTGGGGATAATCCTGTAAATGAAGAATCCTTTAAGAAAATTATGAAATTTTTGTTTGATTTTATTGAGAAGGTGAGCGTTTGGAGTATAACAGTAGATAAAGATCTACTCCGACCGTCTGTTTGCGCACGTGATACCCAGCGTCGCCGACAAAATTTTACGCTCACGTGATGGTCAAAAAATCCATTTATTTATGGTAGGGTTAGTTTTTAAGTTAGGGCTAGATATTAATAAGGCTTAGCATAGTTCAAGGAAAACTTTCTGCAAAGCAGGTTTAGAATTCTCCTTATCGAGAACATTAATTACTACTCCACATCAGACAGCGATTCATTTATCTGCTAATTTCATCACGTATAGTAGGAATTTTGTTGGCGATTCCGGGTAGCAATCATTGCTGATCACGTCGAACTTGTCTGTTTGTCTGTCTGCAGAAAACAGATTAACTATTGCGATAAATTTTTAGTTCTGAACATTAATTTCTGTTTATTAAGTATTATTTAGTATATAATATTTTACTAATATTATTGCCGTTTAGGATAAGCATACTGAAAATGTCGTTGAAAAATTATGTCAAAGGTTCAAAAACCTTGATGATCGGCGTCAATGGCGCAATATTGCATATTGTTTATCATTGCTTCCTTACAAGAGTGAAAGGATTATAAAGAAACTGCTCGAAGGAATGTCACATTATCAAGATAAATTGCATGAGAATGATGTCCATAAAGCTTTTACGGATATTATAACCAAGGTTTGTTTTTGTATAGATATATGCTTATGTTATACTTGTATGCATACTGAGTTGTATTTAAATTTACTCTAGGCGAGGTCAATAAAACCGCAAAAACCTGAAATGAAACAACTGATTGACGAATATGAGTCGAAAATTGAAGAATTCAGACAAAGGAGCCAAGAATAGTGATCCTGGTCGATCAAAATTTTCGACCACCAAGCCGATGAAATTATATCGGCTTGAATAGTTTTTTAAATTTCCATAAAAATTGAAGATTTTATAATAAAATTTTATGAAAAAGAAAATTTTTTAAATCTGAAACTATAATTATATGTAAAATTCTATGCTAAACAAAGTTTACATAGATGACAAAATGGGATGTCTTAATAAAAAAAAAAAGTTTGCTAGGGATAAAGATCCAGTAAAACGACCCTAAAAATACGTCCAAAAAATTTTATTTTTCAATTTTTTTATACTCATTATAATCCGTTACATTGATTGAAGTGCTTAAGATCTAAATTAGAAAATGTAATTTGTGCTACTTTAAATAATACATGCAAAACCTGTTGAAAACAAAGTAACTTCTTTTACAAAAGTCTTTAAAATTATTAATTAAATCAATAAAGTAGATCAAGTAATGCGTTTAAATAAAATCTTGCAAGAACCTTGTTTTTTGTTAAGACAAAAAAAAGCCTATTTCTTGTGTAATATCTTATGATAGGGTTTTGCGTGACTGAAATTTGTACGAAGTTAAATTCGAAGCACGAAATAAGTGAAAGGATCTACCAATCAAATCTGTTAAAATGATAAAACATTAAAATTTTAGTTGTGTTAATAAAACTTCTTTATCAGTTATATTTACTATTGTGTCGCGTAGTGTTCCGCAAAATGGATCCGAAGATCCGGATTCGATCCGGATCCGTTGACGAATCCGGATCGGATCCACGATTTTTAAGATTCGATCCACATAGAGATCCGATCCGTCATATATAAAAGCGTCAGACCTGAGCTGGATCTGAGGATCTGTCTATTTAAACACGAATCCGGATCCTTGAAAATATCCGTCAGATCCGATCCGTGCGGAACACTAGTGTCTCGTAATTCGCGTAAACAGTGTTTTATCGACATTTAAGATTTATCGTTATGACTATTTTGTACTCTTTTGTTACACCAAATACTGATATAGATACGTAAGTACGTAGCGCGCATGTGATTTATTTATTTTTTAATAACGCGATTGTTTTGATCGCACATCGTGTGATAGATCAAATTAAATTATAAATATGATCAATTGGAAGGATTTTCTTCTTTAAGCTTTTTCGCATTTTTTTTAAGGTCTACTGTTTCCGAAAGAGGAGGAAATGGTTATGAAATATTCCTTAAATAAAAGCTTCTGCCTTATAGGAGCCTATTATGGAGTTGGACACCCTTATAGAGTTTGAACACCCGTATAGAGTTTGAAACACCCGTATAGAGTTTGAAACACCCTTATAAAGTTTGAAAGAGAAATTATCCAGGAAAACATCAAAGGAAGGTTATTCTTTAATATTCTTTTTTTTTTTTTTTTTTTAAATTAGTTAGTCACGGTCGTGCGATTCAAGAAGAAAAATAAGAAACTACAACCTACACTCACGAATTCGAAGAAGGACGTGACTCAAGTATAAATGGTTGGTCACGACTCTTATGTGCGAGGAAGGGGCACATGAGGACCGAAGATTACTGCCGTTGCGAGATAAACACACGAATTCGAATAGGGAAGGTCAACAAAGTCGTCAATTTCGGTTCTTTTCTTTCGTCGATGGTATCGTGCAATTTGGTGCTTTGCTTTTTTGTAGGTTTCGTACCGGTTCTTCGTAAGTATTTTAATTTTTTGTTACTTTTTTTGCATTTCGTTTTTTTTCATTTCGTCCCTCATTATTCTTTCGCAAATTTTCGTTTTTCCATCTGAAACGTATGTTATTTCGTGTGTAAGTATACTCAATGAAAAAAAAATATATTATCTTGGATTGTAGTAATTTTTGATATTTGTACAAGTAATAAAATCATAAAAATATTAAAATTTTGTGTCATATTTATATTTGCCGTAATTATTTTATCTAATTGTTAAGTTTCAAGTGTTTCATTTAATTTTGATTACATCAAGTATTGTTGTATTGTATATTTTGATAGAACGAAAATTATCTGAACATTTGTTATGTAATTTTTGTAATTTTGCCGTTTCGGTAAATTAGATTTTAAAAGTTCCAAATTTTGACCCGGCCGGGTTATGAAAACCAATTAATTAATTTTGTATAGCCTTATCTGTTATGATATCTGTTAACTAAAAAAAATTAATTTCCTGCCAAAATTGATACGTAGGTTAAGTACATTAAAAAATTCGATTAATAAACTTTATTTTGATTATTGATACAAGATATAGTGATGACTTTATTTATAATGAGAATTATTATTATTATTATTATTCTTTTTTTTTTGAATGTGCATTTTTTATTTGTATCCGGAATTTTTTTTTCGTTTGTCCCCAGTTATTTAGCCGTCAGATCCGGAATCGCGTATGCGCTCCTTCAGCCAATGGCTAAATTGGCTTAACTTCTTTGTGATTATAAGTCTCAGCCAATGCTTAAATTTTTTTTGTGATTATAGAGGATTTTAAGCCGTAAAATCCTTAAATCGGTTTTTTTTTCCAAAGCAGAAATGAAATAGTGTTTTGACTTAAGTATTTCGATTTACCGTTACGGATAGACTTGTTGATTTTCAAAACACTTATAATGTTTACTCTTTTTGGTGGGATCAGCTTACCTAGCGGTTTTATTGTCCGGAGCGAGTAACAGACTCATACTTCTATGCGCTTTGATGACTGAAATTGCGATTTTGATACTTTATAATGGAAATATCAAAAATTTTCCGTCTGTAACGCTCTTTGATCTGTGACATAACGATAACCGGAGGCTGAGGCCATTAGTGTATCAATTTTATGCTCCGGACTTATACTGGTTTACGGTTCCTGGTATACTACTTTTACTCAACAAGTAGGACTGTTAGATATCAAATCGTCAAAATTTAATTATCGAAGCGAAAATTAATTAAAACTTATATTTAAAATCCAGGATAAATACAACCAGATATCTTTACAGCATAAATAAAACATGCCTTTATTAATTTAGGTAATTTGACAACTTATCTCTAAGTATTAATGAAATCGTCGTAGTCTCTTGGATCCCAATTTAAAATCTAAATATCTTATACAATCTCCTATTACACCCACTATTCTATTAAACAAAAAAGCCTTCCAACATTGGTGTACACACAAATGCCTCTTCGCATGTAAGCTTTATAATCTTAAATAACAAAAAAATAATTAGCTATAGTACTATTATATATATATTTTATATCATTTTTTGAAAACTTTTGCATAACAGTGCAGTGATGTGACAAGTCAATTGATCGACCAACTTAAATAATTTGGTCGACGGATTAGCTAGATCTGTCGATGTCATGTCTGATATCAATTTTATAACTTTATACATTCAATGCATGAAATGGAAAAGCTTCATGTAGTTTTAAATTCTTTACCCCAAATGTCCAAGGACATCGTGGACGACACAATTCATGAAAAAGTTCTTTCTTACCTTTCGGAGTATGCGTCTCAAGGACCAGACATGATTGCCACTTTCATGGAATGGAATGTCATGAAAATTATACGTGTGCGTAAACATTTTTGTATATTACTTTTACAAACTGTAATTTATTCAATCGAACGTTCGTGTTTGATCCCGAAAAATTTTGGTATTCTCTAGGCTTGTATTATACAAGAGAATGGGTGCAACGAGATCGAAACCGGACACGAATGCATTAAAGATTCTAGGATTACATCATTATCCATACGCTTTCTAGCGCGTCTTTTGGCTAATGATGACAGACAACGCGCTCTTTTATTTAATCAAATTATTTACGATTATAATGATGTGCTTGATTTTATTTTGGACAATGCATTCTCTGAAGAAGGCTTGATGCGATATTCGTGTATTGAGGCTTTGGAGCAGATAGTTACATATGAACTTGGTGCAAAATGGTAATTGATATAGAAATTTTGTTCTTAATGTGCCTATGCCAAATATTATTTAATATATAATAACGATTCATGAAGGTTCCATAATACAAAAGGTGCACAAGTTGTTGTCGCTTGTTTTCTTGACTCTAGCACTTATGTGAGTAAGAATAAAACTTAATTTTGATTTTTTTTTTTTTTTTTTTTGTGTGCCTATTTACTAGCACAGTAATTAATTGGTTTCAAACAAAAAGGTGGCATCAGCAGCTTCACGATTACTTTTATCGATAATCAACCATTCAACATTCATGAATACGACAAAAACAACTGCACAAAATGACCTTTTGGAATTTTTAATCTCAACTCTTGATCTTTTCAACAAAATACAAGAAATGCTATTTAATCCTCGTAAAGACATCGGACAACGTTTGGCGGCTTTACAATTTATTTTAACATTAGCAAGTTCAAAGACAACTAATGCATTCGAGTTCTTGAAACGTGGGCAGTTAGTATGTTGACTTTCTATTTGGTTCGTAGCAATCATTGTACTATCGTCAGAATTGATAGCTAACATATATTTCATGATTAATTGTACTCAAGTTAACTCGCATAGGCGTGTTACTTGCTGAACGCGATAGAGTTATGAGATCTCGAGTAAATGATATTTTATGTGCTGTTTTCGAATGGGCGTCAGATCCTATTTCTTTGCTAAAAGGTGCTAGTTATACGAATGATCCAATCATTGAAAGTAGGTAATTATGATTTATTATTCAATCAAAATGATTTTCATTAATGAATATTTTATTATTTTATGTAGCCTTTGATTTCGTCATATCCGATATTGTTTTTCTATTATTGCATAATGATACAAGCTTTGATATGGTTGTTGTATCTGTTAATGTCCTTGAATCTCTTATTTTGTTGGTTAAACGTGCAAGCAATGATCAAGAAAAACTTGCGTCAAGAATAATGGATATATTAATTTTTTTGCTCAGTTTTTTCAAAATTCGACAGCAAGCTGAAAAATCGATAAATAAATTATCGGTTTATGATAATCCTGATGTAAATTCGTTATATACCAATGGAACTTATGATAAGGTATGTGAAATTGGCTTATTTATAAGCAAATTTAAAATTAAATCATTACATTTATGTTTTTATCAAAGTTAAGGACGCTTTTCTTAAACGTAAGGTGCAATACTTATAATGAAAAGTCTTTGTTATCGAATATATTACATTCGATTAGTACTATTTCCCTTGAATTCAACTCAATAAATGCGGTAATTATTTAAGTTACAATCATAATAAGTAGCCACCTCATCATCTAATTTAAAAATCTTTTCATAGATATCTGCATCAACCGATGCGATATGTGATATTTTATTTGTTCCCAATTATGTTGCTGATCATCGCATATTGAAGGCAGTGCTTAGTGTCATTCCCATTGCACTTTCTGCTAAAATTACCAATAATCTGATTAAAGAAAAGCAGACTATCAATGAGGTCTCTTGATAATAATTCATGGCGTCGTAACACATTGATGCAATTTACTGATTTGCGTTTTTATTTGTTGAAACTAGATATTAGAAACGATTCAAAAATCGATGAAAGATACGCAAACGGAATGCCAAAGTATAGCTATATTACTCGAAACAATGCAAAAACTTCTTGCTGACAATACTACAGGTCAATATATTCTTGATAATAAATATGGAGATGAATGGGCTGATGTACTCCTATTCAAAGTACATGATTTCCGTTGGGAAATACGTGATTCAATCCTTGAATTTGCTGATAAGTTATTTGACGAGGTTAGTCTTTCTTTCCACTTTAGTTAACGAATATATTTTTCCTTTTTTTTTTTTTTTTTTGTTTTTAATATATAGATTATTGTAGTCGATTAATACTGGAGTTGGTATTGATTTTGCACTCAGATTTGGTTTGCCTCAGATGGTTGTTTCAAAAATTAGCGATGATACCGCTTATGTGCGTGCATCCTGTTTAAAAGCAATTAAGGTATTTGTTAATATTATAACAATAATTATTTTAATTTTGTTTATGCAGAATAATTTTAGAATCTAAGTTTTAATATGTGGATCTATAAAGTCAATCGTCCGGTGTTCAGATGGATGGAATTACATTGTTTCCCATAGTCTGCATATACAAATTGCTTCTAAACTTCCTCTAATGATGAAAGACACTGAAGCTCTTGTGCGACGAGCTGTGATGGAATTAATGATTTGTTTGATTATAGAACGCGGATGTGGTGCTATATTGTTAACAAATAAGAATGTTGAGAATATTAAGTTTGTTTACAATTTATTAGTGTCATAATTTTGTCTATGTACTCTTATCCTTATTATTAATGATTAATCATTTTTTTTAGTCAATCCGTAATGGACAAGATTATGAATGATCCAGATTTTTATGTTCAAATTGGTGGTTGTCAGTTTCTTACAGCAATATGGTATCATTGTGAACAAAATAAAAATAATGAGCCTGATGAAAACTCTCTGATTGGCGAAAATTCATCATGGTTTTATTGGCTTAATGGAGATAAGTTCCTTATTGACGCAGTAAGTAGCTCATTTTATAAAATGACTCCATCTTCGAATCACCCAATATAATATTTTTAAATAGGCGGATAATCCAAGCCGGTTGGTTCGTGGTGAAATTCTTCAGATTCTTAGACGTCTAAAAGTTTACCTAGAAGAACATATAACATCTAATAAAGAGTCTTCCATTAACGATAATTCACAATTAAATAATGAAGCCGTTGGCGCATCGGAGAGGTGGTCTATTGGTCAATTGTCTCCATTAATGCAAAAACATTCGGATTTTTATAGAAAAATGTGCTTAATTGATTTTGATCGGCTGGAAGCTACTATTGATGTTGAACATTTATACAAAGAAGCTTTAGAAAGTATCAATCCTAGAATGATGGTCAATGCAGATTTGATAGTAGAAGGAAACGAAGACAATACATTGGATTGCTATTTCTAGAATAGTAGGTTAACCATTTGAGAAAGATCAGATTTTGTATTTGTAACAAATTTGGAATTTCTGAGAAGTTCTAATAACCAGATTGAGTCAATTTTGGTTTTTTTGTAAGCTTTTAAAAAAAACTATGATTTTAAAAATTGTTGGACAATCGCAATGTCGAACGTTTTTTGATGTTCAAAGCCTTTTTGGCATCCCCTAGGGATGGTCAAGTCAGTCCAGGTCCAGTCTAGGTCTTAAGACTCGTAAGTCCTGCTACACGGACCTACTGACCAGGTCATCACATAAAAAAAGTTCTAGAACTTAGGTTCGACCAAAGGACCAAGCTTTTGGTCCTAGTTACTTTTTAGCCGATCAGAATTCACTTTTGTTATTATACTATATGAATAATAATTAGTTAAAAAGAATGTTTATTATATGTTTTAAAGAAAATTGCTATTAAAACAGTATTATTAATACAGTTATAATTAGCATTATCTTAGTACTTGGCTAGTATTAGAGTTAGTATTAAATTAAATTGAATTGTTGTATAATTTAATTGGTTGGATTTTATGATTTAGCATAATCAATATTACCAATTTATAATTTATTTTTAAGCTTTGAAGCTAAAAACCTTTATTTTTTTAATTTTATTTTTTTTAATAATTCTGCTTTTATTGGTAAATAGCTGATAGTAATAAAAAATACAAATAAAATAAAATATACAAAAAAATATATATAATAAATATAATAAATTGTAACTTGAATTCTTTTTTTAGCATGTTCTTAGATGTCCATGGCCAAAGATCTTCAAAACACTTGCCACGTTTACTCTTTTTGGTGCAATTGGTTTGAAGATTTTATTCTTGCATTTTTAAATAATATGTTGGTTAAATTATAATTGTATTATAATCCTAATTATAATGGTAATAGTACATCAGCAAAAAAAAATATGCGTAAACCTCCGTAAGTTTTTACGCAGGGGTAAACTTGCGAAAAACTTACAATTAGTCGGAGTATTACATAGGGGTAATAATTACGAAAGTTTACGCTATAGTAATTTCAGAGTATTACGAAGGTGTAATAATTACGAACTTTTACGGCATAGTAAATTCGAAATATAGCAAAAATATTATAAACAACAAACATTGAAAACTTGCGAAAACTGGCGAAAACTGGTGTAAATCAATGATATATTACAATATTACGATCAATTAATAATCAATTAATAATAAAATTCATATAATCATGCTTTTTGCAAATTTTTTAAACGTTTTACAGATTTTTGCATATTTTCGCATGTTTTCGCATATTTTCACAAGGTTTCGCAATTTAATATAAAATTTTATATTTTTTATTTATTATTATTATTATACATTATATTTTAATTTATATATATTTTTAATCAAAATTATATATTTTATTATATATTATTATACATTTTTTCGAAAAATTGAAAAAAATGACAAAAAAAAATAAAAACAAGAAAAAAAACTAAAATCGAAAAAATAATAAAAAAAAAGCAACCCCAAAAAAATAGTAATATTTTGAACCCTTTCGCACTTTGTCATATAATGCTAGCTCTAAACACTTATTTTTCTCATCCTGCAGTTTGCTATTATTTCTTTTCTTCTTTGTTTTAACTATAATATTCACTTATATTCGCTAATATTCGCTTATATTCGCTACTTCCTAAAATAAAAAAAATAACAAAAAAAAATTAAACCAAAAAAAACAAAAA
>QKWP01000769.1:191201-207281 GCA_003550325.1 Gigaspora rosea
CAGTATGCTGATCATTTCGTGATCTTATTCGTATTCTAGAACATATTTGATATACGTATTGCTACAGTTCGTTCTAGATAAAAATATTTTTTTGTAAAATTGTTATAATTTATATGTATCATCATAAAAAAAATATATATGTGTGTTTAACAAAAATACTTGCGTGTACGGGTGTACTACTGGTGTAACCTCACATAATATATATTATCAAAAATTTTATACAGTAATGTTCTAGAATATTCCAAGAACACAACAATGATGATCATGTGGTACCAAAAATTTAGCCACATTTTGCATATGATTAACGATACAATTTAACTCTACCCTTAATAATTCGTATAAGTTTCGTCAAATAAAATATATAATTCGCATATATCAAAGAAATTTTTAAATAAGATGGATATTGATATGATTTTATCAATGTGAACTTGAATGATTGCAATCGATTGTAAACAATATAAGTCAATGTAAATTAAAAAATTAGTAAAAATAGTTTAAAAATCGCATTATTAATTACTAAATTTAGATAAATATATTAAATATTAAATTTACGATTTTAAGGAATTACAGTTAAATATTCTCGAGAATTTTGTCTAACTGATATTTTATACTTGAATGGTATAAATCGACTAAAAATGTTATGTACCAGAATAATGCATTCACGACAAATCAGATAAAATTGAGTGTTTCAAAGTTCAACATTACATGTTTCGACATCATCATTGCTGCTAAACTTACAGGCTTATACCATTTGATATATGCCAATTTGTGTTCAATAAACTCATTCAGCAGATTTACTGAATGACTAATAAAATATTGACTTGTCCAGGATACAAATCAATACTTCCATCTTGATTCACAAACCGGGCCAAAACAAATGAACTTTTTACATGCCGAGAAGACATGTTAGAACCAAATATTTCTGATCCTATTCTGCAACTTCCATATTGGTCCGCCCAGTTAAGAACAATAATTGAGTATCAAGATTGTCAGCAAAAGGTTTTCTAAAACTCAAATTTTCATAAGTCATAGTATAATATTCTACTAGCAAGTCCAATAAATCAGCAGGAATTATTAATTTTTGCCATTGAGGTGGTAATAACTCGCCAGGAAATCGTTCTGAACCAGTAATAACGGATTCTTGAATATTATACATATTAAATAAAAACCTATACATTTCATCAAAAGAAAACTGATTTGCATCCGAAAGTGACTCTACTTCTGATCGATTTGGCAACAATCCCAGTCCTTCCACTTCAGATGCAGCTGTTAAGCTAACAATGCGACTATCATTCATTAGTCTTTGCATTAATTCAGATTCTATTTTTCGATTGCTATTCAGCAAAGACTCTAATATTCCATTCATCCTTTCGAATGAAAAACACCAAAAGGAATATAGTGGATAGGGTTTCGCAATTTGATTTGATTTTCAAATATTTGAATCAAATATTTGATCAAATTCAAATTCAAATTTAACTATATTTGATTTGATCAAATTCAAATACGGCCAAATTTGATTTGATTTGACAAATATTTGATTTGATTTGAAAATACTATTAAAAATTCAAATTCAAATCAAATTCAAATTCAAATATTTGAATCAAATCAAATTCAAATCAGGATCAATTTCATCAGCAAATTTATAATAGCGTAATCTTACGTAAGATCTTACAAACCGTAATATAAGCAAAATATTACGTAATATATTTTAAAATATTTCGAAATATCAAATTTTCGAAATATTACGAAAGTAATTTCGAAATATTTCGAAATAGGTTACGAAATATTTCGATCTCTTTCAAAATATTTTAGGACTAGGAAACCAAGCTGGATCAGGATCAGTAGATCTGTAACCTGGATCGTGCATTAGACTAATTTTTCGAAATAGTTCGAAATAGTTCGATGATGTTCAAATTCTGTGCTACAAGATCAGATTAGATCTTTTGTTTATAATTAAATCTTCTATTTTGTTTTTTTTTGCTTTTTTATTTTTGTTCCTTTTCGTTCCTTTTCATTTCATTTTTGTTTTCGTTTGTTTTTTCATTTTTTTTATTTATTTATTTTTTAATTTTTTATTTTATTTTTATTTCGGCATTTTACAACTTCCGACATTTTCAAGAACACCAAGAATGCTTCTTTAGAGAAATGATTTAGTTAGGCGCAAGTTTTCGCAAGTTTTCACAAGGTTTTACAAGTTTGTGCAAGTTTTCGCAAGGTTTCGCGTCATTTATTTTTTCGTTTTGTGTTTTTTTGTTTTTGTTTTTTTTGTTTTATTTTAAAATTTTTTTATTAATTTATTTTATTTTGGCACTTTGCGAGAACAGAACCCTTACTTCCGCAAGAAAAACAACCCAGACTTTTTCGACACTTCGCGACTTTTTGGCATTTTGCAAGAACATTAATAAAGCTTTCACAATTTCAGAATTTGCAAGAACGCGAACTCTTACGAAGATTTGGGGCTTCGTTTATTTTTTTTTATTAGTTTGCTTACACTTTTTGTTTTTTTGTTTTTTTTTTACTTATTTTTTTAATTTTTATTTTAGTTTATTTATTTCTAACTCCTTCGAACCTTTGCGACTTTCCTCAGCAATTTGCAAGAACACCAACACTTCTAAGAAATGTTTTTTATTTTGAAGTTTTTAGAAAAAGAGTACGAAACGAAGTTTATAGCCAAAACAAAAGAAGTAGTCAAAGCGAAGACAATAGAAAATAAAGAAGCGAAGATAATAGCTAACTGTAGGTGAGCGAAAATAAGTGTGTAGGGCTAGTTTTTTGTATATAGTGATAGAATTAGATGCGAAGAAGTGCGAAAGTAGTTAAAATAATATATAATAATGTAAAAACAATACTGTAAAAAATGTATAATAATTAAAATATAATATATAATATAATATGTATAATATATAATAATAATAAATAAAAAAATAATAATAAATAAAAAAATGTAAAATTTTATAATAAATTGCGAAACCTTGCGAAATAAAGCGAAAACCTGTAAAAAAGCATGATTATGTAAATATGTATATCGTTTGTTTATTTTTTAAAAAATTTTAAAAATTTGCGAAAATTTGGCAAATATTGCAAAACAATGCGAAAAGATCCAAAATATTGCGAAACAATGCGAAAATATCAAAATATTACCTCCTGCGCACATTAGTTTATTGATCTGCATGAGTACGCGACCCCTGTAGGAGGGAGGTAATTTGCATTTTTTTATTTGGTATATTTCGAAATATTTCGAAATATTTCGAAATATTTCGAAATAATAACCATAATATTACCGTAATATAACGTAATATATTACGTAATAAACCATAGCAATCATAAGATTTTTGTAATATTATGGGCCGTAATATCTTACATAATATTACGTATATATAATTCACTGATGTTGATTTGATCAAATTCAAATTGATTCAATATTTGATTTGATTTGAATTTGAGGAACCCTAATAGTGGACTATAATCCTATGCACGTTCACATAAATATAGTGAAAGATGTAGATTAGGAGTAATTTTTTTGGGCCCATATTTTCTTTCTATAAGTTTTATCAAATTGATCAACCTTTCATGAGCTTCATTCATTAGGTTGCGCTCCATTATTCTGAATACTAAGATCTGGCAAATTTTTACAAATTGTGTTAAAATTTTCCAATCATCATTCGAAAGGTATAAATTGTAAAAAAATTTCGCCACTGATCAGCTGTAAAATTTGAAAATCCATCTCTACTGCTCACATTTCCTGGGAATCTAGCCGATATCTGATGGAACTTGGATCCTATTCACCTTGGATTGAATTTATGTAAGCATATTTTGGGTCAATATGCCTTCATCGATCCATATTCACTTAACAATCCATTTAGCAATGCCCAAAAAAGTCAATGCATAGAATCACTAATAACATGACGAATAGGATTAAAATAATTTAGACAAAGTAATTCTGACCATCGAACTTTATGTCTTTAACAAAACACTTTCTTTCAGCATCAGAACTACAATATCTCCATTCAAGAGCCTTTTCCTGATGTACTGCTAAATCTTTTTGAACAAACTATTCATCCATATTTTGCATACTACCGAAATTAAAATATTTGTTAATGTAATTAGCACTTTTCTGGCAACAAGATATGATACTAATGCCGATATATGCCCACATAACTTTCGAGCAGCTGGAATATCACATGAAATTAGTATCAAAGCAGCACAAATTGTTCTTTCTTCTGAAAACTCAGCTGTTGAATTAAGTGCTACACCACGCCAAAGGGACTCTAATTCGTCAACAACTGGGGAAAGATAATGGTTTATTTTATGCAAACTCACTTCATCTGGCCCAGATAATATGCCTAAAACTAACATATTTTCATGCTTAAATCGAATGTCACATGGCAGATTCACAATGAATACATATCATACACCAGTACTATGCGATACACCATCAAATAGTTGAAACCAATCAAGGTTTACTATCAATTCCAAATATGAATCTGCTTTTTCATTACAGAAAAATAGCGCCGAATCTTCGCCAAATGGTTCATCTTTAAAGGTTTTCCAAATTTCACCATCATAAATATCGCATAAAATATCATCGTAGCTTGAACGATTTACCCAATGCCAAAGACTATTCTCAAAACCTGGATGCTGGTACATGTTATCCAATTGGTGTCTAATTGGGCTGTAAAGAAAAATCAACTCTGGTCGATTTACGATCTTTTCATCTAACAACTTAGATTGTGTTGATAAATTGGTACCGCAAATCTTGTTTTTTCTAATTTTCGAATCAGGAAATTCTATATGGGTACAACTCATAATCGACACCTGGTTATTATGCTTAAACTTTATCACTTCTTTCTCCTTGTATAGTTTATGACATTTAGGACATGATACAATACTAATAAATTCGTCAGACAATCCAAGTGCTTTGTTCACTTTATATTTGGATGTAGGAAAGTTGTTAAATTCGATACCACCAACTACAATTAGTACTAACTTTATAAACTTTAGAAGCACTTCAATTGCACCTTCCGATATATTATACTGTATTTTGAAGTTCATGATCCATAAAAGTATTCATATAAATCGATTGTTGTTATGTACATTTTTGGGTTCTCGTGGCATTTAAAAATCGGGGGCCAAATAGTCTTCGAAAACATTATCGCTATCATCAGAACTTTCATCAGATTCAGTGCTAGTTTCAGAAAAGTTGTTATCTTTGGTATACACATCGAGTGTTTCATCGAATTTAAACCAAACTATTCACCTGCCAAATGTTCGTAATCAACATTAAAAGACATAACCCTATTTAAAGCCAGATTTCTGACTATGGGCTTAAAAATATATTCGTTCACATCAGATACTGGAGTATCAGTAACTTCTTCAATTTCTTTAATTTCTTCCATTAAATCTTGTGAAGAACTTGGACCACCCATTTCTTCTTGTTATTGTGACAATAATGCCGAACTTTGTCTTTTTGGTGGATGTTTTATCCTACTTTCATGAGCAACTTACATTCTATAATCGACAAGCGATCCATTGCACTTATCACAATTACATATAACCTTTTTTCTTTGTTTTGTATTTTTTCGTAGTAGTTTTGATACACCTTTTTCATTTAATAAAGACGAAAGCGATCGTTTTCTTGATGACATATTAATAATTAATGAAGATAGAATTTGCAAAAGACAATAGCTTTTTGCTAAACGAAAATTGATGATTTTTATACGATTCAATATTGATTATTTTTGTTCAGTATTATAAAATAACAATACAAAGAGCAACTATATCAAAAATCAACCTTCAAAAAATATGTATTGCGATTTGCAAATTGATAGATCACTGACAATCTCTTGAACAATCACCTGATTGATGACCGATTGCTTCGCAATCTTTTTTAGTAAATATAAATATAGTCAATGAAAATAACATATTTATATTGAATTTTTAGCAAAAAAATACACTTTACAATCAGATAATAATCAAGTATGCGATCTAAACATTTGATCAAAGTACGTCAAATCAGATAACAATTGAGTATACAGATCTAAAAATTTGAACAAAAGTATATCATTTTGCAAAGCATAATAATTAGTCCCTAATAACAAAACATATTAACAATATATTAAAATAATTTGGTTCTTATTTGCAAACAATACATAATTAAATCACTTGTTTCAGCAAATAAAAAAAAACTATTGTTTTCGGTATATTAAAAATTTCTCATTGTGTAATAAAAAATTCGACAACATTAGAACTATTACAGTATTATGCAGGATTGAATTAAATTTTGTTAATTGTTTAATTTTTTTACACGATTTGATTGTCTTGATTGTATAAGATTTGATCGATTGCATAAGATGAACTTATTAATCATAGACCCGATCGATTACTGCAGAATGTATAAAATCAGGTTTTTCTTTAGGATTTCGAATGTCTATCCCATGATCATGAATTGATCACAAATATGATGACTATATAATTTCTCCGGCATAAGTTTCAATTATATCAAAGATTTAAACAAAATTGCAAACAATACAGTTGCATACAAAAACAGAGATCGAATGAAATATATATAAGTTAAGACTTTTCTCTACAAATTTTTTTTTTTGCAACTTCAATTTTTTTTTTCGTCACTAAACCAAACTCTTTTTTTTCATTACTAAACCAAAATCTTTTTTTTTTTTGAATACTTATAACCTACTTTTTTTCTTCTCAAATATTTCTTTCGATATATTTTTTTTTCTTTACACTTCTCAAATATTTCCTCAATATTTTTTTTTTACAATATCAAAATGACCAAAAAAACAACGAAAACCTTTAAAATGCGATACATCCAAAAGTCAACAACAAGAACCTCTTGTTGTAATCGAACCTTTAACTGAAAATCCTTTACCTTCATCCGAAACTTTACCTTCATTCGAAACTTTACCTTCAACTGGACTTCGTCAAACTGGCACTTCTACAACTCAAAATTCTCCTGTTCGATCTGTACCACATTCTCCTGTTCGATTTGCACCATATTCGCCCATTCGATCTTTACCATATTCTCCCGTTCGAACTTCATCACTTGCTAGGCCTTCAACACCTGCTGTTCATTCGACTACTTTTTCTACAAAATCAACTTTCAGTCATCCAACTTCATCTATTATTATCTCATCACCTGAATTAACTTCTGCTTTATCCAACTTAAAGCAAAGATATCCATCACTTCGGTTACCTGAAAGCATGTACAAAGAAAAACAACAAAATATTCAACGACAAAAGTCATTTAAAGAGTCAGAAGAAGGTTTTATAATCAATTCAGTCATAAAAAATTTGGCTGCTGTTTCCCAACATATATGTTGGGAAACAGCAGCCAAAAGTTGTGATAATTTTAATTATCTTTCTCATTTTTGTATGTTTTATTTTGTTAATCTTTTGTTTTTATTACCTATTTTTATAGAAAATAAAAGTTTGCGTGAAGAAATTATAAAGTTAAAGTGCAGAGTAGCCGATTTGGAGGCTGAAAACAAACAAGCCAAAGAAGAAATCAAGGTCCTAATCATTATCAATGAAAGTTTTAGCAAGAAATCGGACCTGCAATCCAAAACTGCAGGATCAATGATTTCAGAAAGCGAAAAAGTGAAAGTGAAGATGAATTATCTGATGGTAATGATGGTAAAAGTAGTTCCGAAATACAGCCATCTCAACTAAGTACAAAAAGATCTTTTGAACTGAAAGAAGCTCAGGTAAGTTTAAGGGCAGTGTCATTAATCACCTGATTATTTTTATCAGAGGTCTACCCCCCCTCCCTCTTTCTCAATATATAAATAGTCAGGTTCTTATATATAATTTCAACTTTTTTTACCCCCCTCCCCCTCTAAAAAATCACCTAATTTTTGTTACTCCCCTAATACAAATTTTTACAATTTTTAATTTTGTTTGCGATTTTTCAGTTTTTTCTTATCTTTTATAATTAACTTTTTTTTTACAATTTTTTCTTTTAATTCGTGATCTGCCTAAGAACCAGTGAAAAAACATAGTAAATAGTGGGGATATATTTACTGTGTATTTTTTGCCTTTTTTGGAATCTGGAGTTTCCCAAAGGACAACCCGATTTTCTACTAAGTAAACATCTCTTCTGTATTAAATAAAAGTTGTAGAGGAGAAAATTTCGGTCATAATAGCAGTTAAATCATTAAAATCAGCTCAGTGGATCGTGAGATATGAGCATTTTTGTCTTCGCGATTATATGTTTACTTTTTTGTTTACACCATATAGTTAGGACCCCGGACATCTCTCATATAGGTCATAACTGGGTTTTGGCCAATTTTGACCTAATTTGCTAAAAACGACAAAATCTATTTATTTAAATAACTTTTAATTCAGTGATTAGAATTGAATGAACTTTTTTTTGTTAGATGCGCCTTACTAAGAGCTTCATTTTAAAAAAAAAGTTCATTCAAATTGGACCACTGGATGCCAAGATAATTGCCAAAAACTGATTTTTTGCTTTTCAAATTTCGGGGGTTTTTGCTGAAATGTGTAACTATGACCTCTGTACTACATGTCCAGGGTCCTATATAGTTGCAAAGACAAAAATACTCATATCTCGTGATCCACTGGGCCGATTTTAATGATTTAACTGCCATTATGACCGGAATTTTCTTCTCTACAACTTTTATTTATTTTAAAAGAGATGTTTACTTAGTAGAAAATCGGTTTGTCCTTTGGGAAACTCCAGATTCCGAAAAAGGCAAAAAACAATAGTAAATTTCCCCACGATTTACTATGTTATTTCACTGGTTCTTAGGCAGATCACGAATTAACAATTTGATTTTTTTATATTTATTTACGATTTTTAATTTATTTTACGATTTATATCTTTTTATTATTACGATATTCAATTTTCTTTTTAATTTTTTATTTTGATTTTTTTTTATGATTTTTATTTATGCTTTATTAATTTTTTTACGAATTTTAAAATTTTTACGATTCCATTTTACAATTATTTCCTTTTAATAATTTATTTTTATCTTTTGATTGATTTTTTTTACGATTTTAACCTTACGATTTTCTTTTTTGCAAATTTTTAATATTTTTTATATGCCGAAAGTTTTTCCTTATTTTTTTCTTCTTTGAAATTTCCTTTTTATAATTTTTTGCGAAAATTTTCTTTTATTATTTTTTAATGTTTTTTTTGACAATTTAAATTTTTTTTTCCGTTTTTTTCGATTTTATTATTTTTCTTCATTTTTAATAGGCTGAGATGGAAATTTTATTAAAAACGATCCTGCGCAAATATTAACTAAATATTGATGAAGTTTTTTTGAGCCCAAACAATAAACAAATTCTTAACAAACTAATTCCAGAGTTAGAATGATTGTTGGCGCCGACTTTCACTCCTACCCGAAAAGTGATTTGAGATTGGTTAGGTGCTTTATACCGACACCAAAGGGGCCAGCATCTGAAAGTTGAGCAAGGAAAAATAGATGAAGACAATCAACGTCTTCATGCCAATAATAGGATGAATGAAGTATGAATATTTTGTTATTATTTTAAAAAAAAACCAGTTTTCAGATATTAATATTTATAATTTACCGAACTTAGCCTGCAGGCTAAGTTCGGTAAGTATAAATATTAAAATCTGAAACATGACTGTTTATATTATATTTATTTTTTATTGAATTTAATATTTTTGCGCATGTGCGATGTAGCGCACCTCATATGATTTGGTGTAATGTGAAATCAAACCAACCAAAATAACCTGTTTTTTTTGTTAGTTAGGGTTAGGGTGAGGTTAGAATAGTGTGTAGGCGAGAAAAGGTGTTTTATAATAAAATTTTGCAAGGAATTTTTTTTGTTAGAGCACGAAGAGTTGTTTCATAAGCAAAATTATGAGCCACTGGCGATTTTTTAAAAGATCGCTATTTTTTCTCGATTTCACATTACACCTGATCCTACGATCTGATTGGTTTATCAGATGGGTGCGTTACAACACATATGCGCTAAATTACATAAACCTTTTTTATTTAATGCATTTATATATTTTTTGCTTACAGAAAAAAGTACGAAGAATTAAAGGCGCACAATTGTTATATAAACGACAAGCAAAGCGAATCATTAAATATGAATGAAAAGGGTTGATGAATTTACTTTCAAGGACCGAAATACACTTGCCAGAAATAAGTAAGACCGATGCTAAAGACAACAAGAAAAGAAATGCTAATGTGTATGATTATACGTAGCGTTTTGACGAGGTAAATTGATTTTTGATTAAATTATTGCTAAATTTCAACAATTGTAGAAATCATAAATTTCAATTAATCATGCTAACTATTTTAATAATACTAACGATATTTTTATAGTTATGAAATTTGTTAAGAAAAACTTTGGATGAACAAGCAAAAAAGAACTCATCATCGCAACAAACGAGGAAATAATATTATGACGATAATGCGTTCTTTTATGATGTAGCTAGACCTGACGATTTACCTGATTGGGTCTACGTTTCTGAAGAAAAAGAAGTTGCACATGATCGTATAAAAGAACAAAAAAGAAGAAAAAGAAGAAGCAGAAAAAAGCAAACTGGCAGAAAAAAGCAAAGTGGCAGAAAAAAGCATAGAAGCAGAAAAAACAAAGCGGCGAAAAAAAGAAAGTGGCGGAAAAAGGCACAAAAACTGATAAAGGCACAGAAACTGATAAAAGCACAAAAACTAATAAAGGCAAAGCAACGAAAAAAGTGAAAGCAATGGAAAAAGGGAAAGCAACAGAAAAAGGAAAAGCAATAGACAAAAAAAAAGAACCGGAAGATGCCCCTGTGGAAAGACCAGTGAAAAGAGGCCGATTTTATAGTGGTGACTATGATAAACAAGTTTTGTACTCAAGAAAATGAGAGACAGAACTGGCGAAAGTGCAAGTATGGGCAAAATTCGTGGTGCACTTAAATATACTGTAGAATATACAAGTGAAGATTTGGACGATGAGTCTGTGGTATCTGTGGAAAAAGCATCTAAGGAATAATCTTTTTTGAAAATTGGTTTGTTTAGTTTTTTGTTTTTTAATATATCTTATAATGATTTATGTAATAGTATCTTTTAACCCCGATTTCTAACAAGTTTTATCGATTTTATATTTAAATAAACAATTTTTATAACTATTTTAACGATTTAAAACAAATGTATTGTGTTACTTTTAACAAATGGTTACGAAATTTTTTGTTTCGATTTTTATTGATTTTGATGTTTAAATAAACAATTGCTATGGCTATTTTAATGATTTAAAACAAATGTACTGTGCTACTTTTAACAATTTATTTACGAATAGTTACGAAAATTCTATTTTGATTTTTTATCAATTTCGATGTTTAAATAATCGAATGTTATGGCTATTTTAATAATTTAAAATGAATGTACTGTGCTACTTTTAACGATTTATTTATGAATGGTCACAAAAATTCTATTTTGATTCCAATTTACGATTTCATGCCGATTTTTAGAGTGGCGAATGATTGCCAAGTAGTAGCAATTGCCGCCAAACGGCAATCATTCCACTTATAATAAAGGCAATAAAAATCATTATACATTTGGCTTGAAAACCTATAATGAGTGGCAATATTTTGACTAGTATTACCAGTATTCAAGATTAAAAAAATTACTTAGTGATTCTAAAAATTACTACATGTCACTATGGTTATATCGACATTTTTGGTTCATTAGTAAAAAAATTCAAAATGTCGATACAGTGAGTTATACCGATATTTTATATTAAATTTTTGAAAAAAATGTCAGTATAGAAAGATTTTACTATAATGTCATTATATCCAGATGTCAGTATAACCAGAGTAACGTGTATTAAAATTATACAAAAGTTGAACAATCTTGAGATTCTGTAATTGGATTTTAAAAATTTTGGGCTTGTTAGAATTGTCTTATTAAAACAAGCATTTTGGTAGCTAAATTATTCAAAATGAGCCATTATTAATTCTAAAAATTGAAACATATATTATTTATTTATATATATATATATAATAAATTACATATTTAAAATTAAACAATTATTTATTTATTATTATATTTAATTCATAATCCGCCTGTGAACTAGTAAAAACTTATATGATTTTCACTATTAAATTTTATCTTTTTCAGAATCTAGTATTTTTCTAAGAATAAATTTGTTTGTTACTAAATAAACCTCTCTTGTATGCATAACAAACATTGTAAAAAAGAAAAATATAAACATAATAGTAGTTAAGATATTAAAATTAGTCTATTAAATTGTGAGATATAAGTGTATTTGTTTTTACAACTATATAATATAAAAAAAAAGTAAACAATTAGTTATAAAGACAAAAATGTTTATATCCTATGATTTGCTAAGCTAATTTTAATGTTTTAACTACTATTATACTTGTAATCATCGTCTTTAAAACTTTTGTTATATGTATAAGAGAGGTTTATTTAGTACAAATCAATTTATCTTTGAAAAAATACTAGATTCCAAAAAAAAAACAAAAATTATATAGTAAATATATCCCATAGTTTACTATATTTTTTTACTGGTTCACATGTGGATCTTGAACTAATCAAAAAAGTGTTTAACTCTTTCTGATGATTCTTGTACCAAATTTTTCACAAACACCCAATTTATGAAAACTTTGGAGTTAATATATCTGTATATAACAAAAGCTTTATCTAGAAGTAACTTGAATAAAAAGTTTTAGACCAGATGTGGGAAAACTAAAATAGAGCTAAAAAAAAACTCTTTTTTTGAGTTTGGCTTTTCAAGTAAAAGACTTTATTACTATAGAAGATATAGTAGAACAACAATCTTAAAGTTTTATGCCAAAAAATACAAAAACTTAAGCAAAATTAGACTTTTGATCAGATATATTTTCTTCAATGTATAAATCTTATACTCTTTACAAGTTTGGTACTCCTGATATTTCTTTTTGGGCTTTTTAAAATTTTATCAAAAAGTGAAAAATTTAGCTTACACCTTTCAAAATATCAACAATGTTTATCTTATTCAAATTGAAAAGATGGCTATCTAATCAAAATTAAGTTACAAGTGAATTTTGGTTTTTATGAAATAAACAATAAATAATATATAAAATATTTTGAAAAAAAATTTTAATATGAAATTTCTTTTTAAAAGGTTCTTTTAGATACAAGGTTCTCTATGGATTTTTAAATTTTTTATGGTTTTAACTATATTATATATAATATATAAATAGATATAAAGTAGAGACTTATTCATTTAGTATATTATATAATTTTTACAATCTAGTACAGGTTTAATAGTATACTTTTTAGTTTTATTACTACTTTTTTATTTGTTTTTTCTATCTTTGTTATTATTTTTTTTTATATACTTTTGATTATTTGTAAGTTAAGATAGTTTTTTTTCTTTCTAATTTTTCTTTTTATTTTTTTTTATTTATTTTGTTTTTCCTTGAATATGAATATCCTAAAAGAATTTAAAAGAGTTAGTCTTTGACAAGGTTAACAAAGTTCTCTAACTTAGTAGATCCTATACCTATAGAAGTTAGTATATCGGATTGTATTTGGGTACAGTTTTTATAGCCAAATGATATTGAACTTGCAATTGGAGAATTTTATATATATAAACTTTGGTTAGTAGATGTAAACTTATTAATATAATACTAGCGAAACTGTTAAAGAAATAAAAAAAAATTATATTATATTTAATTGCTATATATTATCAAAAATAAGCTACTTACTGTTTTTATGATTTTTAACAAAAAAATAGGCATCACCAAAATTTGTATAGGAATTACTATCGATTTTTATTTTTATTAAATAGTAATCGATTTAAATTCCACCTAATGATGAATATCAATTAAGATAGTAATTGGTAAGAATTAATAGATATTGGCAAAATTTATATAGAGATAAATCAGTAGAAAAAGGACCCCAGACATCTCTCATATAGGTCATAACTGGATTTTGGCCAATTTTGATCTAATTTGCTGAAAACGACAAAATCTATTTATTTAAATAACTTTTGATCCAGTGATTAGAATTGAATGGACTTTTTTTGCTAGATGCGCCTCACTAAGAGCTTCATTTTAAAAAAAGTTTATTCAAATTGGACCACTGGATGCCAAGATAATTGCCAAAAACTGATTTTTTGCTTTTTAAATTTCAGGGGTTTTTGCTGAAATGCGTAACGTATGACCTCTGTACTACATGTCCGGGGTCCTGTAGAAAAGGTCCAAATTTTTTCTAAGTAAAAGTTTTCTTGACTTTAAGTATAAATATCTTAACAACTATCTTAATAAACTTAATAAATTTTTTTTTATTTTAATTCTATATAATTTTAAGATTAAAATAAAAATTTTTTTAGCAAATTTGATTAAATAGTTGTCAAAATATTTTAATTTAAAAATTAAAAAAATTTTACTAAAAATGATTTGTCCCTTTTCTACTGACTCACACCCATACATATATCTAATATAGATATTAATCAATATATGCTATATTGATTAATATTATATTTACATGATTATACTTTTTGTAAATTTTTAAACATTTTATAGTTTTTGCAAATTTTTGCAAGGTTTCACAATTTGATATAAAATTTTATATTTTTTTATTTATTATTATTATATATTATGTGAGGATAAAGTAGTCCTAAGGGGATGTTGTTAGTATTCAAAACTGACCTCAACTGACTAATGTATCGGAGGGCTGTACTGGTGATACAAGTAGAATTGGCAGGAGGAGCTTGGACTAGAGGGTTTAAATAGGCAATCCCCTAGTTGGGTTGCAGGTATAGCAGCTAGTATAGAACCTTCGGGTAAACTATTTAAATTAGACAACCAAAACTTGTATGTGTAGCTAGTTGTATTCTTATTTATGTAACAAATGTCGGTAGCCCACAGAGGCTGCTTTGATCCACAAGCTTGATTAAATAAACTCATCACCCAGAGCAGGAACTTTGACATAAAAAATATATATATATTATACATTATATTTTAAATTAAATATACATTTTTAATCAATATTATATATTTTAATATATTATTATATATTTTTTACAAAAAAAAATGAAAAAAATGATAAAAAAAAATAACCAAAAAAATGAAACTAAAAAAAATAACAAAAAAACATGAAAATAAAAAAAATAGTAATATTTTAAACTACTTTTGCACTTTGTTGCATCTAATTCTATAAAAAATCAGCCCTACATATTTATTTTCCTATCTTGCAGTTAGCTATTATTTTCTTTTTTGTTTAACTATCATATTTGCTCATATTCACTACTTCCTAAAAATGGTAGAGAAGTGAAAAATAAAAAAAAACTATTTCTCAAAAGTGTTAGTGTTTTTGCAAATTGTTAATGAATCTAATATGTTCTTGAAAAGTGCCAGAGAAGTTAGAATTGGTATTTTTGAAAAGTGCTAAAAAGTTAGTTTGTTTTCTTGCAAAGTTCTGAAGAAAGTCAGAAATAAATTAATAAAATAAGTAAAAAAAAACAAATGAAAAAACAAAATATGTAAGAAACTTAATAAAAAAAAATAAAAAAAGGCCCAAATCTTTATTTTTTTAAAGTAAGAGTTCGTGTTTTTGCAAATTCAGAAATTGCCAAAACCAAGTTGTGTTTTTGTAAAGTGCTGAGTTAATATTCTTGCAAAGTATCAGAAAAGCTATGTTTGTTTGCAAAAAGTAAAAAATTCTGAGTTGTTTTCTTGCAAGATACCAGAAGATAAAAGTTATATTCTTGCAAAGTGCCAAAATAATAAAAAAAAATTTAAAAAAAAACAAAAAATAACAAAATATATTAACCGAAGAAATAAATAAGCGAAAACTTGTAAAAACTTGTGAAAACTTGTATTTAACTAAATCATTTTCCTAAAGAAGCATTCTTGAAAGTTTAGAATTGCTAGAAAAATTAGTTGTGTATTTTTGTAAAGTATCAAAAGTTTGAATTGGCTTGTAAAGTCAAATTAATATTCTTGCAAAGTGCTAAAAAAGTTGTTGGTTTTCTTTCAAAGTGCTAGTGTTCTTGTAAAGTGCCAAATAAAATGAAACAATTAAAAAAAAAATAAATAAAAAAAAAATAAAAAAAACAAACCAAAAAAAA
>QKWP01000769.1:207450-218964 GCA_003550325.1 Gigaspora rosea
AAAAAAAAAAAAAAAAAAAAAAAAAAAAAAAAAAAAAAAAAAAAAAAAAAAAAAAAAAAAAAAAAAAAAAAAACAAAAAAAAAAAACAAAAAAACAACAAAAACAAAAAAAACAAACTAAAATGAAAAAAAAACAATATAAAACTAAATAGAAGATCTAATTTATAAACAAAAGATCTAATTTGATTTTGTAATACAAAATTTGTAGATTATTTTCAATACATCATACAAAATTTTAAAATATTTTGAAAATATAGTCCAATGCATGCTTGGTATAGCCCA
The DNA here is from genome assembly GCA_003550325.1 of Gigaspora rosea. Classification (NCBI taxonomy): domain Eukaryota; kingdom Fungi; phylum Glomeromycota; class Glomeromycetes; order Diversisporales; family Gigasporaceae; genus Gigaspora; species Gigaspora rosea. Next base: position 207,732 of record QKWP01000769.1, read on the forward strand.
GATTAGAGATCTACTAATCCAGCTTAGTTGAAATATTTCAAAATATTTTAAAAAAGTGAAATTCTAGGAATCTCTAGCTAGAGATATATCTCTGGCCTCTTGGCCAATCAAAGAACGAGAAAAACACGTAACTGAGGTTAATGTATTGATCCGATTGCTGATCCGATTGCTGATGCAAGATACTCTGTATTACCAGATCTGGATAGATAAGATTTGATTTTTTTTTAGATTTGTTTTTTTTCGTGTTTTTGCTTTCTTCGCTCACTGATTTTTTTTTTGTTTAGCTTTCGCCTTTTGTCATCGTGTCGTTGTGTCGTCTTTGGTGCCACAGTTGGTGGTGTTGTCATCATAGGTGTCGCAGTTGTTGGTGTTTCGCTGGTGTCGCAGTAGGTGTCAAAGTTGGTGTCATTGTTGGTGTTGGATTTTTCTCCCGGGTTGGAGACCTCGTGTTTCTCTAACGTTTTGCAAAGGGTCTTTCGGCGTTTTTGTGAAGTGGTTTTGCGGGTGTTTTTATAGAAGGTCTTGTGTGATTTGCATGTGGTATTACGTCTAGTCTTTCGTCTTTCGTATGGTTCTGCGTGTGGCTTATAGAATGGTCTTGTATATTTTCCTTGCATTATTTCAGCGCTTGCCATGTGTCTTTTTTCTTTACTAATTCTTTTTTTCATTTTTTTTCACGTCTTTCTTTGTTGGGTCTGAGAATCGGAATTGGACTTGGCATTAGACATGTAGGTTTTTCTTTTTTAGTTTGGGGGTTTTTATTTTTTTCTTTGTTTGTTTGCTGAAACTAACGCTTATTTTCGTTGTTTTCAGAAAATTAGCATCGGATGTTGGAATTTTTCAGGGTACTTCGAGTATGTACTTTTTTTTTCTTGTTTTTTTTTCTCTACTCTTAACGAGAAGCAACAGTAACGTATAATAGAGTTGGAGTTAAAAAGATCGTAGTTGAATTTCGAAATTCTACCATTCGTCGGGCTATTGTCTTTCTGGTGCATAAGGGCGAAAACATGTTATTACGTCGCAATTATGAAGTAATGACTTGGTAATCGACGATAACGTTTCATCACGGCGAATTTATTAAGTTAAGCTAAAATTCGAACACNTGTCTTTCTGGTGCATAGAGGCGAAAACATGTCATTACGTCGCAATTATGATGTAATGACTTGGTAATCGACGATAACGTTTCATCACGGCGAATTTATGAAGTTAAGCTAAAATTCGAACACAAATTCAAGCATTTGATCCCAAATTTAAATTTTAGCTAACAAATTAATGTATTAATCGGTTCATTTTTTTTTTGACCTCTGATCTAGATTGATAACGTGTATAACCTATCTTCCCCACTTTCGATGTGTCTCATTAGACGTAGAAGTTTATTAATATGATGCATCTTAACTCGGAAAATACTGATTATCTTAGTCAAAATCTATATTTACATATTAGCGGTCAAATTTTAAAATTTTGTGGATTTCATAATTCGCCGCAATGCGATGAACGTTTGTAATCGGGCTTTTTTTTTTTTTTTATTCCATGTAATATGTAAATAAAAACATTAAAAAGAAATAGTTTAAATAGTGGTTAATTCGTATTAGAGACAGTTTAGCATTAGAGTTGGGGCTAGGGTTAGGGTAAGGACCAACTTAGGTAAAATTACCTTCCCGACATTTTTTATTAATGGTTTAGAATGCCGTTTTCATGTTCTTGCATTTTTTTTGTTTTTTGACTTCTTCGAGCTTATCCGTGTAAACAAAATTTTGCGGCTCCGTTTAGTTGTTTACGCGAAAATGTCACGTGGGTATATGACTTTAGGCGACCCCATTTAATCCCGATATAGAGGTTGGAGTCCGGGTTGCACAAACCTCTCCGGCCAGCAGTGGTTTGAAAAAAATGGGTCACGTGACTTTGGCTTGTTTTAATTGGCTAATAAGCCAGAAATATATAGTTATATATCTCTAGCTAGAGATGCCTAGAAGAACCCTTTAAAAAATATTTCGAATTATTTTTCAAATATTTTAAAACTACTAGTTAATTAGTAACTTATATAATTGTTATTATTAATTCAGATAAATATGATAACAATCGATTAGCAGATATATAATGATTTATATTTAATTACAATATTTATTGATTATAGATATATATCAAGTTTATTCAGTTTATTGGTATATAATATTATTTTTTAATTGATATAAAACAATTAATTATTATATATTAATTAGTATTTATCTAAAAAATTTTGTAATATGGAGATAGCTTATTTTCATTTAAAGCACAAAAAGGATAGCTTATTTTCAAATACAAAACTCTAACAAGTAAAATTTATAACAATAAATAAATATGCTATTAACAATAAATAAATATATTGTAAACAATAAATAAATATATACAAAAAAATAAGAGTAGCTTATAAAGCAATTTTGGTTAATAAATTATAATTGCTACATAATAAAGTTATAATTTTACTACACAAATTGATTAAAATCACTTAAATAAACTTGTTTAAAAGATCAAAGTATGTATACTTTGAAATTTTTATATAAATCAGAGAACTTTTTATTATTTAACTTTTAATTTTTATGCTCAATAGCTTTTTTTTTTAAAAAAAATTAATTTTTTTAGTTGAATATAAAAATTAAAAGTCAAATAATAAAAAGTTTAATTTATATAAAATTTTTAGAGTATATGTATTTTAATATTCTGAATAAGTTTACTTAAGTAACTTTAATTGATTTGTCTAGTAAAGTTGAACTTTACTAAGGGTGTGGCGACTTAGAAAAGTTGGTAAGTTGTCACCCCCAAGTGGCAGGTCTAGGGTTCAAATCCCACTAACGACGCTTTGAAAAATAGACCTGTGTTCCGGTAACTGTTTCCTGTCGATCGGTTGGGTACATTACCTATAGTCCTTGGTTACCATCTTGAATAGGAGCCTTCGGGCAAAGTTGTGCCTCATGACACAGACAAATTCAAGGAACTGGGGAAACAGAAACCCATTTGGCAAGACCCGAGTAAGGAGGTAGCAAAGATCTTTGACGGTGCTACCAAAACTGGAATATCGGAAACTGGAGCTGGAGAACTGGACAATATGACCTTCGGAGGAGAGGGTCTACCAACCTGGCCGCTAGAGTCGTACCGGAGAAAAAGGACCTATATTATAGAAGTAGGTACCAGGGGGAGAAAAACCATGATGGCACCTAATGCCGGGTAGATCAACCCTCCCGGGCCAACTGGATTGGAAATCTGGGAAGCCGGTGAAGGTCCGGTAGGAAAGTGATGGTGGGTACTGGGGTTGGAGCAAACCTTACAAGGGCAGAAGTAGGTATTGGTAAGAGGACAGGGGTAACCCTGTCTCACAAGTGTTGGCCTCGGCCATAGCGATAAGTACCGAAGTGTAGGTGAATACCTGATATGGGACAGGTACTGCTTTACCAAGTCTCCCGTCGAGGATAACAGGACCGGGAATACCCGGCTGGGTCCTAAGGCAATGGAAAGTATCCGGAACTTGCTGACTGACTTATGTAACAGGCCTGTTCTAGTGATACAAGATGGGTTGGCAGGTGGAACATGGATCAGAGGGTTTAAATAGGCAATTCCCGTAGTTGAGTTGCAGATATGGTAGCTAGTATGGAACCCTTGGGTGGACTACTTAAATTTGACACCAAAAGTGTACGTGTGGCTAGATGTATCCTTGTCTAGGACCAGAGGGTTTAAATAGGCAATTCCCGTAGTTGGGTTGCAGGTATGGCAGCTAGTGTGGAACCCTTGGGCGGACTACTTAAATTAGATACCAAAAGTGTACGTGTGGCTAGATATATCCTCATCTATGTAACAAATGCCGGTACTCCCCTAGAGGATACCGACGGCCCTAATATCTTGAATAAAATTCCTAAGTCCCAAGACGGGCACTTTAAAAAAAAAAAAAAAAGTTGAACTTTACTATATAGCAATAATTATTAATAATAGAGTAGCTTATTTTTAAATCTAAAAATTTTGATAATTATTTTTTGATATAACAAAGGGTAGCTTATTTTTGGATCAAAAGCATTTTTCTATTTTTGGATTAAAACAAGGTTAGAGAACCCCAGACATATAGTACAGAGGTCATATGTTACGCATTTTAGCAAAAACCCCAAAATTTGAGAAGCAAAAAAACAGGTTTTGGCAATTATTTTGGCATCCAGTAGTCCAATTTAAATGAACTTTTTTTTAAAAATGAAGCTCTCAGTAAGGCACATCTAACAAAAAAAGTTCATTCAATTCTAATTACTAAATCAGAAGTTATTTAAGTAAATATAGCTTTGTTAGTTTTAGCAAATTAGATCAAAATTGGCCAAAATCCAGTTATAACCTATATAAGAGATATCAGGAGTCCTGAAGGTAGTTTATTTTTAGCAATATATAGTAATATTATATAGTACTATTTATTACATTAATATTTATATAACTACTTTTATACTTTATTAAACCAAAATATATCTAATTCTATTATTTATTTACTGGTAATTACTTATTATAGTAATTATATTTTGATAAAGCTCTTAGCATTCTAATAAACTAATCTTTATACTACTTAATAGTTTTGGTAAAACTTAAATTTAACAAAAAAGAAAAAAAAAGAACCCAAAATAGTAAAAAAACAGGTACTTATCTCTAAAACCAGTTTTTCAGTTTTACAGCATAATCCTCAAGCTACCTGGTACAGTGCGCGACATCTAAAAACTAAAATAATTTCAGAAATTAATAGCTCTTGATACATAAAAGATATGAAAAAAAGAAAGCCGCTAAATTGTAGCCAAATTAATTTGCTACAACTTAGCGACTTTATTTTTTGGAAAATTATAAATGGCGCCCCGTCACCATGGAGACCCTATATGTGGTAGCACCGGAATCAATCACACTAATCGATCTGGATCTAGATCTAGATCAACTGGTAGATCCAGATCTTTTTTTTATTTTGTTGTTTTGTTTCTTCGCTATATGCTAACTTTTTTTTTTTTTGGATTCCTTCTTTAGACCTACATCTAAAATCGAATTGGTTTTTAGATAAGTACTGGCCTACTTTTTTTTCTTTTACTTAGCAGTCTTTTTTTTGTTACTAGCACTAAGATCTTTTTTTTTTAGGTACTTTTTTGTTAGAAATTGGCTTCGACTTTGTAGTCGCTTCAGTTCTAAGGGCATTCAACTTGAAAACGGAAAGGCGTTAGCGGAGACTTTATGCAAGAATACTACTTTAAATCTTGCTAGTAATAATAGAGCTGAGATGTAAAATGAGACTAGAGGCTAGTCTTTAAATAAGTACTAGTCTTTTTTTTTATTAGCTTAGTTTTTTTTTTTGTTACAATAATAACTTTTCTTTTTCTTTAGATGCTTTTTATTTGAAATTGTGTTCTTTGTTGAAATCGGAGCTGAGACGCAATGGAGCCTTTGTTGGGTGGTAGGTTTTTTCAGTTTTGTATTTTTTTTTTCTTTTTTTTACCAATCTGTTATTTTTTTTTTGCTGGTACTAATTTCTGTTACTTATTCGTTGGAATCGAAAGCTGAGACGAGAAAATTGGTTTTGAGTTTTCACTCATCGCTTCGGTGTCGTTATAGAACCTTTGTTGAATGGTAAGACGCTTCAATTTCGTCTTTTTTTTTCTTTACTAGTACTAACTTTTCTTTTTCTTTAGATGCTTTTTTATTTGAAATCGGGTTCTTTGTTTAAAATCGGGCTAAGATGTGATAGAGTCTTTGTCGAGTGGTAGGTTTTTTTAGTTTTGTTTTTTTTTTCTTTTTTTACCAATCTATTTTTTTTTTTGCTGGTACTAATTTCTGTTACTTATTCTTTGGAATCGGAAGCTGAGACGAGAAAATTGGTTTTGAGTTTTCGCTCGTCGCTTCGGTATCGTTATAGAACCTTCATTGAATGGTAAGTTGCTTTGATTTCGTCTTTTTTTTTCTTTACTAGTACTAACTTTTCTTTTTCTTTAAATGCTTTTTTATTTGAAATCAGGTTCTTTGTTTAAAATCGGTGGCTAAAACATGAAATGGGACTAAGAACTGCTCTTCTGATAAGAACAAACTTTTTTTTTTACTAGTTTGTTTCTTTCTTTTGCTGGTACTAACTTTCTTTTAGATAGATTCGTATATCAGAAGCTTTTGCTATTATGACTTTGTTACTTCAGTATCATACTATTGGAGCCTTCGTTGGGTGGTAGGTTTCTTCAGTTTTGTCCTTTTTTTTTCTTTACCAGTCTGTTTTTTTTTTACTGTACTAACTTCTTTTTTTCCTGTTACTTATTCGTTGGAATCGGAAGGTGAGACAGATTTTGGGTCTTCGCTGCTATGATTTCGTCACTTTGGAATCGTATTTGTTAGGTTTTGGGTTTGTTTTTTTTTCTTTATTAGTATATTCTTTCTTTTGCCAGTACTAACTTCTCTTTATTTAGGTATTTATGGAATCAGAGGCTTGAACAAGAAAATGGGTTCCGAACTTTTGTTGTTACGACTTTGTTGCTTCGGTTTCGTTGGTTAGTAGATTGCTTTTGTAGTGAATTTTTGTAGCTAGTTTTGTAGCAGGTTTGAAATGCAAATCGATTGTGTTTGTCGCGAATTTGTCATGAAGACTTTTTTTTTTTTTTTATGGTATTTTGGCCAGTGTGTAAAAATTTTTGAAATTTTTTTTGTTAATAAAGCGCGAAGTTGATACCAGTTATATGTTGTAATTATGATGTATTAATAAATAGTAAAATAAATTAATTTTGAGGACTTTGAGTTTTGGGTAAGATCCGGGATTCGCTCTTTTTTTTTGGAGTGATCGATCGATCAAAATTGGTTCCGTGAGTTATGTGTTTGCCGATTTGCTCTTTGCGAATCAGCAAACACATGACTTACATGATCAATTTTGATTGGTTGATCATGGGATCGCTATGCGATGGTCACTATAAACTAATGCCCTTATTTTTTAAATAATTATTATCTATTTTTGATTTATATTAATGTAAGAATGCTTAATATTTATATGATACGTCAAAAAATTAATGAAAATAGAACAAGTCACATGTTTTGGCCTCTTGCTATTGGCTAATTTGTTATTTTAATTAAAAAAATTTTTTTGGAAAAAATATTTTTGATCAATCAAAATACAAGAAATCAAAAAAATAGTAAATTTTAATATGTAATTTTTAAAATGGAACAAGTCACATGTTTTAGTCTTTAGCTATCATAAACTATATTAATTCAAAGCTGAATCTATAAAAAAGAAAAAATAGTTTAGTTATATCAACAAAATTATAACAACAAAATAAAAACTACTACTTTTTTCACAATTGGTTATCCTATTTAAACTTATATTATTTGATATTCTAACAAAGCTAAACTACAAAATGCTAGAAAAAAAAATTATAGTAATAAAAAAAAACTGCTGCTAGTTATCTTAATGGTCTCTAAAATATTTAATATTAATTTATATTCTGACAAAACTAAATCTACAGAAAAGAAAAAATAGTTAGTTTATACCAAAAAAAACCTATAAGAGAGCTTTCAAAAATCAGCTGATTTAGAAAGGGTTAGGCCTTCGCATGAGCCGGGTAGGGCTGTTAGTAGTAATACTCTAGCCCTACCCATTAGGGAAGCACAATTCGATTTGATTTGATTTGATTTGATCAAATATAAATCAAATTCAAATGCAGAAATTTCAAATCAAATCAAATTCAAATTAACAAAATATTCGATTCGATTTGAAAATATTTAATAAAAATTACAAATAAATTTGATTTGATTTAATTTGATCAAATCAAATCAAATTCTTATTTGATTTGATCAAATTCAAATATGCCTAATATTCGATTTGATTTGACTTTGAGGAACTCTACTACCTGTTTATTAATGGGCTTAATCTCTAAGCCTTTACTCTTAACCTAGGGCCACAGAATTAATACCCAGAACAGGTCAAAATCCAATATATCGGGTCCCTATCGGGTACCATATTACTATAATTAAAAAAGGTTTTGTAATATAGTGTATCTGCACTACAGTGCACCGAAATTGACAGGGTCTAGGATCGATTTTCCGAACACGTGATCTTCTGACATCAATTGTCTTTGAGAAAAAAAATTGATTTATGTTAGGGTTTGGGTTTATGTTGGTGGTTAGAAGGAGCATTATATAAAAAATTGTGCGATGAAACTTTTTTGTTAGGCCAGAAAGACGATTTGCTAGTATAAATCTTGTGATAAATACGATTTTTGAAAAACAAACGTTTGTTTTGAATTTCTTTACGTTACACCTGATCCTGATTTTAATTGGCTAATTGACGTCAGAAGATCACGTTTTCAGAAAATCGATCCTACGCCCTGGTGTCGTTACAGTGCACCCCTTTTATGTTATTCAAAATTTTACAAGGAAAACCCTGTTGCATTTTTAACGAAAAATGATCTTCCTGCAATTCTGTACTAATCTTAATTCTAATTTTAATCCTAATTTTGATTTTAACTCTAACTCTTACTCTAGCCCTGACCCTAGCTCTAACTCTAGCCCCAACCCTAGCCCTAGCCCTAACACTAACCCTAACTTTAACTCTAATTATTATTTATATTTGTTACTATAGAGCAGTGTTGTTACTTGGACGTTTTTTGGACATTTTGGACATTTTTTCAAATTAAAATTACTTAAAATTTTATTAAGATAATCTATTTTAATTTTTTCACCAATAAGTCCAGCACTAATGATGCTGCCCGAAACTATTTTGAGCTAATGACCGAAACCGAAACTCCAATATTCTGCCCGAAACTATTCCGAAACTATGCTGAAATTCTGAAACTATGCCAAAATTCTGAAACTATGCCAAAATTCTGAAACTAAGTTTATATTAATAATGATATGACCGAAACTCTTTTTTTATTTAAATTTGAATTCGAAAGTCCTTTCCTGATACCAAAACATCTCTAACACAACTAATTTTTTGACAACCATCATTTCTTCATCAATTCCTTTCCAGATGACCATTTCCCCGACAAACCCTTTCTGACGTGCCACTTACCGATAACTATTTACACTGACACAACCACTTATGACCTAACAATCCTATTTTCGCAATTTTCACATCACCAACAACCACTTAACACTACCTACCACTTCCCCAACTTCACTGCAATTTTTTTGTTGGTTAACAAATGGATAACTCGACACAACAACTTATCTGATGAATTTTTATCTGACAATCACTTCCCATTCCCAATGCAACCACTTCACATCTCTGACAACCATTATCCATGCCCGTCAACCACCCCTTCACCCTTCCCCAACACTACCTGACACAAACAATTCCCCAACAACTCTCTCCAACCATCTTCCTCTTACGGCTATCTCCAACATACTACCCATCACAGTAATCTCCACGATATTATTTCCCCAAACAATTAGTTATTTTCTGATAAAAAGAATTAAATTATTAAAAAAATTGCTACCGGCAAATATAAATAAAAAAATTAAATTTTAAAAATTAAATTATTAAAAAAAATTGCTACTGGCAAATATAAAATAAAACAAAATTAAATTTTAAAATTGAAAATTCAAAAATTTAGCCGGTCAATCAAACTTTAAGATCACATGCAAAGTTTGTAACTCAAAAATTTTGAGTTACAAACTTTACATTATGTATCTTAAAATTTGATTGACCGGTTAAATTTTTTGTATTTTTCAATTTTTAAATTTAAAATATTTTTTAATTTAAATATGTTTTTTAATTTAAATGCTATTTTTTAATTTAAATAATTTTTCTAATTATATAATTTAATTTTTTTTATTTAAACTATGCCGAAATAATTACAAAGTAATTGTAAGATAAAATAATATCGTGGTTTTAGATAGTGTATTGGGAATAGTTTAGAAAAAGATATTTAGAAGAGTGTTTTGAGGAAGTGGTGTCAGGAAAAGGCGTTGTTGAGAAGGAGTTGTTGGAGAAAGAGTGGTTATCAGGGAAATGATAATTGTCAGAAAAAGGATTGTCGGGTAAATGGTTGCTGGGCAAGTGTAGGGGACAGGATAGTTGTCTGTGAAAGAGATTGTCAGGTAAATGGTTGTTGGATAAGTGTAGGGGATAGGATAGTTGTCCAGGAAAAGGATTGAATTGTCAGATAAATGGTTGTTGGGTAAGTGTAGGGGATAAGATAGTTGTCCGGGAAAAGAATTGAATTGTCAGATAAATGGTTGTTGGGTAAGTGTAGGGGACGGGAAAGTTGTCTGGAAAGTGATTGTTAGGTAAATGGGAAAACAGTTGTCGGGTAAGTGGTTGTGTTGGAGAAGGGATTGTGATGGGAAAGGAATTATGCTAGAACAACGATACTCAAACCATTACAGCAGTTCTCATAAATTCTGAAACAACCAAAAACTTTCTGGTAATCGAATTCGATAAGATTCTGAGTTTGGCTGAAGTCAGTTATCTCTTGATTCTGACTCAGTAACTTATTGAATTCGGACATCAGAAATTTTCTGAATTCATGAGAATAGCTATAAATTTTCAATTTTTATTGGCTAATCAAGTTTTGGAGTTTCGGCATAGTTTTGGCGTTTCGAACTTTCTGTTAAGATTCGGCAAGTTTTGGCTAGGAGGATAATGCCCGAAACTGGTAATACCAGTTTCGGTTTCGGTCAACCCGAAACTATGAAGTTTCGGGCAGCATTATTATCTAGCACCTAAAAAAATATATAATTATATATTTTTTTAAATTATTTTATTGATTAGTTAAACATGGGACATAGGCTTGGACGATTTTGGATAATCTTGGATGTTGAACAAAAAACATAGTATGGACACGTCCAAGTGACAACACTGCTATAGGGTTCACTGCAGTACAGGGTGCACTATTTACTAATTCTCATTAAAAAATATATAAAATACTACATATTGGTGACCTGCTATACATATATCGTATACATTAGAAAATTTTATACATAGATATTGATCGATATATAGCACTTAATTGTTTTATATCAATTATATAATATCATTATATATTGATTAAAATATCGTTATACATCAGGAAATTTTATATATAGATATTAATCGATATATAACAGTTAATCGTTTTATATCGATTAAAAAATAACGATATATATCGATTAACCGGTTAAAAATCAATATATATCTAAATCGATATATATCATTTTCTATATTAAATCGTTATATATCTACAAATCGATTATAATTAGAATTATTTAAAACAATATATAACGATTAACAGATCTTTAATGATTA
>QKWP01000770.1:0-109297 GCA_003550325.1 Gigaspora rosea
CAAAAGTATGTGAATTCTGTGCACATTTCTAGCCAAAAATATGTGAAACTTTTTAAAAACATGTGCACATGTGCACATTGTGCACATAGATTTTATACACTGCTTTTGATAATCATTGTTTTTTTTTTTTGCGCTTGTTTTTTTTTGCACTTGTGTTTTGTTTTTTTTTTATTTTGATATTAAAAACTATTTTTTTTTCTCTCTCTGTCATTGGAGCTGTTACCAGAGAGCCGTCGTTGGAGTCATCGTTGGAGCTGTCGTTGGAGTTATCGTTAAAGCCTTGAAGTAAAAGACACAAAGTAGGTAGCTTGGGCGTTTTTTAATCTTTTTGCATTTTGGTGTCTGGGGAGTTTTTTTTGTTTACTAATTCATCATTTTTCTTCGGTGTCTTCTTTCTTTGTCGCTCTTTGATTCTTCATAGTCTTTCTGCGGTGCTTTCAGTAAGTTCATATTTCTTCTGACAAGTATTTGTGGATTCTTTCAATAGTTCATCGTGATTGTTTGTCATTTTTTGGAGGGTTTCTTCTGTTAGTTCGTCCGTCATTTTTTCAGTGGCATCTTTGGTCCGTCGAAATCATCAAGGATGCCATGCGGAAATAAGGATATCAACAATTGTATTAAGGAATTTCAACTTAAATCGACAGAATATTTTTGGAGTGAATTCCTTTTAATAAGTTCGAGAATATTCAAAGGCTTGGTGATAGATTTTTTGCAATCCGGTTAAGGTCTTGAGAAATTCTTGGTGGTTATTATCCTATTGGTTGGAATAAGCGGTTTAAGATTTTTGAAGTTCAAAAATTCTTTTCCAATTTGAGTGTTTTTATTTCGTTTCTTTATAATTGTATTTTTTTTTTAAAAAAAAAAAATCTTAAATAAAGGGTTTAAATTCATTTAAGAATGCCCGAATTTTGATTAAGCTTGAGAAATTAATAAATGTCGCAGATCATAATTTAAAATGAAATCTACATTCTATACTTAACCTGCTAGCCTTCTAAAGCCCATTAATACTTGTTTATTATAATTTTTTTTAAAACTAACCCTAACCCTAAACCCCTAACCCTAAAAAATGTACCCCAAAAAAAATTAGTTTTCGAGATTTTATACTATCATTTCATTTTAATCTGGATTTCATTATGATCTGTCACAATAAATAATAAAAAAAAAACTTGACTTGTTTGTTCCTTTATTTATTATTTCGTTTTAAACTTGAAATAGAAGTTGAAAAAACATATTACAAAAAATCTGCAGATATGGGCGAAAGTATTTGCGCGGGTAATACAAAACCTGATTTTGTTAATAAACTACCTAAGTGCGTGAGATAAAAATTTAGAGTTAGGGTCTTAACATTAGAGTCTATAAGATTAGAATAGTGCTTATTGTAGTAAAATTTCATTCTTGTCATTTTTAATTAGTGCACCAAAGTCGAATTAAACCTTAATTTTTGCATATTTTCGCTTTTTTCTTCTTTTACGTGTGTTCGTATTAAAAGGAAGTAGTGATATAATCGACTAATAAAAATCATCACATGAGTCACGTGCTCGATTTATTTACCAAAATAAATCGAGCACGTGATTCACATGATTGATTTTTATTGGTTGATCACAGGGTCGCCATGGTGACAGGTCGCCATAAACTAATGCTCTTATTAAAAATACATTTTTAATTAATATTACATATTTTATTATATATTACGTATTATTTTTACATTATTACAAATATTTTAAACTACTTTTGCACTTTGTTGCATCTAATTCTATTACTATTACAAAAAACTAGCCCTATACACTTGTTTTTGCTCACCCCACAGTTAGCTATTATCTTTGCTTCTTTGTTTTCTATCATTTTTGAAAGTGTTAGAAGTTGTAGTTGGCATGCGCAAGGTTTTGAAAAGTAGTTGTTTTTCTTGCAAAGTGCTGAAATAAAATAAATTAATAAAAAAAATTTAAAAATAAACCAAAAAAAACAAAAACAAAAGCACAAAACAAAACATATATTTGATAATATAGTATATACAGTAACTATTTCCGACGATTCCTCGTACCAACTTTTTCATAACTACCAACCTATGACAACCAGTGTTTAAATTCAAATCTAAAGTTATGTTCTCAAAAGAACATAATATAAATTTTTATTGTTTCAAAAACTTTTTAATATTCATTATATATTAAATGAATTAAATATTAATTTTTAAAAAATGTTCATATTCAATACTTACAATTCACATACTAAGTTCATACTTATTTATTAATAATTTTTTTTTAAAGTTTGTATATAATTCTTTATATTTTTTCAACATAACACAATATATTATACAATTCAATTTCTAATAATTTTGTTAAATTTCAAGTGCTTGTCATATTTGCTGATAATAAAACAAGACTTTCTATAATATTTTACTGATGCTACTATTGGTTAATGTGATAAATTAGAATCAAATTACTTTGTTATTTAACTATTTAAATTTCATACTAACAAATACTTTGTATCTTTTTGCTTGCTTAGTATTAGCATATCATTTGACACAAATCATCTATATAAGTTTATACAATAATAATACTCTTGCACAATTAATAAATGTTTTATTTTAAAAATCTTTAAAGATGATTTTCTTAATATTTATTTGTTATCTATATTGTGCAACTTTAAATATATGTGCTATACATAGTATGTATATACATATGTACATATGTATATACATATATATATTTATGCAGAATTTGTCATGATCAAATTACATTATCAAATTGATGAACATTTTATATAATTTATTGTTCTTATTAATAAATCTAGAACATAAAAATTTTATAAATGTTCTCTTTGAACCATCAAATAAGAGAAGCTTTTCTAAATATCAATGACTTAAAAAAATTCAAATGTTCATTGAGAATCATGAGAATATTGAATTTTAAACACTGATAACAACTATACAATTATTATACTTATACACAATAAAACTTTACCTTGGAGCAACTAGGAACCAGAGTTCCAGATTGAATATTGAAATAACTGAAATAGAGCTGAAAAAGAGTTCTCTTTTTGGGTTTGACTCCCCAGTAGAAAACTCTGATACTGCAAAAGAAGTAGTAGAGCCAAAAACTCTAAAGTTTTTGTCAAAAGGAGTAGAAACATTTGTGGAAACATACTTTTGGTTGAATATAATATTTTGTATAGCATATACTCTTTCAGTTCTTTGCAAGTTGGTACTTCTGGTATTTCCTCTTGGTCTTTTCGAAATTTCGCCAAAAAGTGGGAAATCTAGCTTACCCCCTCCAGAAGATCAGCAGTATTTATGCCTTCCAAATTGGGATTGCACCTACCTAATTGGAGTCAACATCACGAGTGCTCATTTTGCTGCAATATAAACAATGAATGACGTGTCAGAGATTTTTATGGAATATTGTAGAAATTTCTTTTTTTTTGTAATTTAGGTGTAGTTTTTTTTTTAGTGTATATTTAGCTGCTTTATAGTTTATATATAATACTTTGGTAGAGTTTCTATACAGTATTATATAATTTTTACATTCACACATTTTTATATGTGTTTGTTATAGATTAGTTTTTTTTCTTTGTCTTTCTCATCTTTCTTCTTTTCTTTTTGTCATTTTTGGTACTTTGCTTAGGTTTTGTAGTTTTTCCCCCTTTTTTTACTTCCCTTTTAAATTTCTTGCTTGTATCTTTTTTCTTTTTGGTTTTGGATTGAAATCACTCCACTATTGAAGCTAGGTAAGGAGGATTTAAGGAAATCAGCAATCTTGACAAGGCTAATAACAGCCAATCAGTGATTATAGGGGAGCACATGCAGAGTAGGAGAAAATTGTTATTGCAGCAGATCGTACTTAGTGGACATTAAGTAGCACGAGTAAGTTTTTATTAGAGAAAGGAGGGATTTTGGTAGCAGCTATTGTAAACTGAAATTTTGTATACAAAGTTATGCAGTCTTCCTAGTTAATAAAAGCAGGATTGCCAAAGGTTAAAAAAAAATAAAGTGAAACCTTTTAAGAACTTGCAAAAACTTGCACAATTTAGCAAAAACTTGCGAAAACTTGCACCCATTTCTCTAAAGAAGCATTCTTGAAAATTTAGAAATTGCTGGGAGTGTGTTCTTGAAAGTGTCAGAAGTTGTAGTTGGTATGTGCAATGTTTCGAAAAGTTTTGTTTATCTCGCAAAATTGCCAAAATAAAATAAATTAATAAAAAAATTTTAAAAATAAACCAAAAAAAAAAACAAAAACATGCAACGAAAAATAAATGAAATAAAACATTTGCAAGACTTGCAAAAACTTGCAAAAACTTGCAAAAACTTGCGCACATTTCTCTAAAAAAGTGTTTTTGAAATTTAGAAATTGCTAGTATGTGTTCTTAATAGCGTCAAAAGTCATAGTTGGCATGCGCAAGCTTTTGAAAAGTTGTTTTTTTTCTCGCAAAGTGCCAAAATAAAATGAATTAATAAAAAAATTTTAAAAATAAACTAAAAAACAAAACAAAAAACACGAAACGAAAAAATAAATGAAGTGAAACCTTGCAAGAACTTGCGAAAACTTGTGAAAACTTGTGCTCATTTCTCTAAAGAAATGTTCTTGAAAATTTAGAAATTGCTGGGGGTGTGTTCTTGAAAGTGTTGAAATAGTAGTTGCATGCGCAATGTTTCAAAAAGTTGGATTGTTTTTCTTGTAAAGTGCCAAAATAAAAATAAATAAAAAAACAAACAAAAAAAACATAAAAAACAAAAAAATGAAAAAAAACAAAATAGAAGATATAATTATAAACAAAATATCTAATCTGATCTTGTAGTACACAATTTGAATATCATCAAACTATTTTGAACTATTTTGAAAAATTAGTCTTATGCACGATTCAGGTTACAGATCTACTGATAGTTCTAAAATATTTTGAAAGGGTTCGAAATATTTTGTTATATATTTCGAAATATTTTGAAATTACTTTCATAATTTTTCAAAAATTTGATATTTCAAAATATTTCGAAATATATTACATAATATTTTGCTTATATTATGGTTTGTAAGATCTTAAGTAAGATTATGCTACATGTATTATAAATTTGCTGATGTATATATTTAAAAATCAAATCAACTAACAATATACAGTCAATTCTTTCTAAGTGCAAGTCAATGTGGCCAGCAAAATATCTTGCATTTAGAGAGAACTTGCAATTAAAGAAAATTAATTAATATATAATTAATTTTTTTAAATGCAAGTTTATAAATGTAAAAAATATTTTGCACTTAGAAAACATCTTATAATTAGATAAATCAATTTAATTAGTTGATAAAATATCTTACAATTAGAGAAAATAATTTTATATATGCTGATAAAAAAAAACTTGCACTTACAGATAGAGAACTTGCACTTATTTTATAAGTGCTAACTTGGGCCAGTCTATTTTATTGCACTTAAAGAGAACTTGCATTTAGAGGACATGCACTTAGAGAGAGTTGATTGTATAGTAATCATCCAAAGCTAAAAATAATTCCAAACAAAGAAATATCAAAGAGAAAGATCAAACATACCCCATAAAAATATAGATAATAGTTAAATATATTTAGAAAATTAAAATCAACCAACAATATCTAGAGTTACCAAAACCAGAAAATAATTTCAAATTAAAAAAACATTGAAGGGAAAAATTGAAATCCACCTGGTAAAAAAAAAAGTGGTAGTTAAAAATTGAAAACTAACAATATATAGTAGTAACCCAAAGCAGAAAAAATAATTTCAAACAAAAAATGTTAAAAAAAGATCAAAACCCACCTGGTAAAAAGAAAGGATAGTAGTTAAATATATTTAGAAAAACAAAATCAATCAACAATATATAGTGTAATGGGTTAATCTGTAGCTTTTGCTACAAAATGACTTAGTCCAAATGGCGAGCACTTTATCACATTCTACAGCTGATTTTCAATTACTATATTACTAAGTTAAGTGTTTTTATATTTAAACAAATGTCTCTACTTTATTGATTTTGAAAGAGAAGCTTACTAAATTTCATTATTTTGCATCGCTTATATATTCCTATTTTAACTACAACTATTACATTACTTCGATCATTACTCCTATTTAATTACATATTTCGTTTATGCATCATTTTATTTCTAATTGCATCATTGTTCTGATCCCTATGTAATCAAACCCGAACCCAATCAATCGCATTCATTATATGCACAAGATATCGATTGATCGATCATTGCATCCTTAGTTTTAACTAAGAACCTCGTATACTATAAACTAATATGACAATAGTAATCACTAAAAGCAAGAAAAATAATTCCAAGCAAAGAATTATTATAAAGAAAGATCAAATCCCATCTAGTAAAAAAGAATATATAGTAGTTAAATATATTTAAAAAATTGAAATCAACTAACAATATATAGTGATCACGCAAAGCTAAAAAATAATTCAAAAAAAATGTAAAAGAGAAAGATCGAAACCTACCTAGCAAAAAAAGAATAGTAGTAGTTAAATATATTTAAAAAATTAAAATCAACCAACAATATATAAAGTCACCCAAGTCAGAAAAATAATTTCAAATGAAAAAAAAATTGAACAAAAAGATTGAAACCCATCTGGTAAAAAAGAATAGGTAGTTAAACATGTTTAGAATCAAATTTAACCAACAATATATAGTAATCACCCAAAGCCAAAAAAAGTAATTCCAAATAAAAAAATGTCAAGAGAAAGATCAAAGCCCCCTGATAAAAAAGAATAGGTAGTGTTAAATATAAAAAGAAAGATCAAAATCCATCTAGTAAAAAAAGAATGGATAGTAGTTAAATAAATTTAAAATCGAAACCAGCCAAAATATTTTGTAGTTATCCAAAGCCAGAAAAATAATTTCAAATGTAGAAACATCAAAGAGAAAGATCAAAACCCATCTGGTAAAAAAGAAATGGTAGGTTAAATATATTTAGAAAATCAAAAATAGCCAACAATGTATAGAGTAATTCCAAATGAAGGAATATCAAAGAGAAAGATCAAAATCACCTGGTAAAAAGAATGGGTGGTAGTTAAATATATTGAATTTTTGTTAATTAACCATTTTATAGATAATACTAATTATTAGCTGTTTTGTATTTAATAATTTATAGCATATTTATAAATAAATTATGCAAATAAGACTGAAATTAATATTTAGTATATTTATAATATGGATGGTAAACAATAAATTCGAATAGATAATTTAAAAAATAACTTTGTGTTGCTAGGCGATTTTTTTTTTATATACATTTTTTGCATTTTTTTATTAATTAGCTTGTTTTATTGTCTATTTTTTTTTTATTTTCAATTATGCGAATTTTATTTTTTTTTAATATAGCTAAACTCTATTATAAATTTTTAATTATGCCGAAGAACATTAATAGTATAATTCTCATTATTGCTTGGACATAAAGTTTTTATTGCTTGGACATAGAATTTTTATTTTTCACCAATTGTCAAAACTTTGGAATAATTTGGGTAAACTTAAAATGAGAAATGACGCGAAAGATGTATACTGGTGCTAGAGTTCATCTGTTTAATTGGTCGTGCTCAAAAGAGTGCGCACAAAAGTGTGTAAGTGATAATAGAATCATGGTGGAGTGAAAAACTAAAATATTAATTGGTGATGGTCAAACTATAATATTAAATTGCAAAAATTGAAATCTTAATTATAATGGAAATTTGAAAACTATTCTTTGTTATCGTCCAAAGTATTTATTTTTTACCGATTTCGTCTGCGATTATTATAATAGTAATTTATTTATTTGAGATAAACTGCTACATTTCATTTATAATTGATTTTTTATTCACAATAATTTAGTATAATTTAGTACTCGAAAAAGATATAATCATTAAACTAAGCATCAGAATAGGTAATTGTTTGGTGCATTAACACAGCGAACATTTATTAAACTATTTAATCAAGTTATTTAAGTCCCGAACATCCAATTTTATTTACGATAATTTGTGGGCAAGTATTAAGAACATATATTATCTGTTTTCGAAATATTTAAAATATGCAATTAAAATTCATAAATATCTTTTACTTAACTAATTTAATTTAGCGCATAAGTATAATTTATAGTTATTGGCACTGGGTTGTTACGTCAGACATCGTCAATAAGATTGTATAGATATATTGAATAAACCAGTTACACACATGGGTTCTTATTTAAATCCCGTGCCTTTGACACGGAATACAAATCCGCGTGTACCCATACAATAACTATAAATTATTCATGTTAGTCGTTTATTAACCTAATTAATCTAAGAATTTAAAATAAGCTATTCAATTTAATGAATCTATACTATTTTATTCTCATAAATTAGTCGATGACATTTATGTTTAATCTAAGTGCTACGTAAATAAAGTGAAAATGAAATGACTAATATGATATCAATTCGACAAAAATTATAATTACAGAAAGTAACAAAGATATCACAAATAAAATATGATAAGTGGAGATAGAAGATTGATTATTATATGAGAGGATCTCAATCTGAAGACATATGATGTAATGGATATTTTTTAACAACTTAATAAAAAAATTAACGGAATACAATAATAATACAGCAGCGCCTCATTTCGTTTAAAGAATTCAAGAACCTATATTTTTAATACAATATAAATCAACTAATGACGTTAATCAAAAACATAACTTTCGTATCACTTACAATCAAATGCCTTTTCTCTACGCTCTGGACAATACTTTCTGGTCTTAATTCTGTAATTACTGAATTATTTGTGACATACTTGCAACATTGGTTACACTGTTACAAATTAGTCTTCTTGTGATTCGTTACAATGTGTTAAATTCTACTGCAAAGTTCCGTACATAAAAAGAACCAATGACAAAAGTTTAGAACATCTAATCAAAATTTTAGAATTAGCTATGGAATTTGTGTTTGCTCTTTTATTAATAATTAAAAATGTTGGATCATCGAATTAAAAATTTGAAACTTGCAAAGAAAATTTATTATGAAATCGTTATCTGCACTTTAGTTGAACGTGATCATATATTTTACTATATAAATACCTTTAATTTAACCCTGACATTTGCTGCATTTGTTATTAATCTATCTAGTTAGGGTAATTGATATGGCATGGCAAATATTTTATTGTACCACTTTATACATGCATCCCAACAGATGCAATTATGTAAATCTTTACCAAAAAACAAACTGGGCGGTTTCAGGAACTAAGCCTTTTCCTATTTTTTAAAAGTATATATATATATGTTCATTTATATAATCGTTTACAAGTAGATGTTTATCAAAAGAATTTGATTAAACACATTTACTTTTTTTGATTCGGAGTATTAAAACCGAAAATAGGATCTTTTAAACTCCACTTATTTCTGAAATAAGTCAATTCTACCGCCAATTTAAATAATGTACCAATATCTTTAAAAGCTCTCAGTGAAATCAATAATCTGAGAAAGTACCTATCTATCCAAACAAGTAGATCTTATGAACTACAGAACTAATATTTAAATATATTAATTTTTTTTGAATTTGTCAAATCGTTCGAAATCATTATATTCAAGAAAAATCTTTAAAGTCATTTTATTTCCATGTCAACATCTTATGATAATAATCTTATAAACACAGCTTTTACAGCTGTAATGGGAACTCATGAGTTTGTATCTGAAAAAGAATTTCTCAATAGACAAGCTCTTGGAGAAAAAGATAGTACAACATATGAGCAAGTTGACTTATATTCGTTTCATCAAATCAATCTTGTTGGAAATAATCAGAGCGTTGTTGTAAATAATAACAGACAGACTGATCCACACAAAATGTATCACAGAAGTATTGCTTATAGTAAATTAATCAATAAGAAAACACTTTCTGATTCACAGAATGATACAATAAATTTGGGTTTACGTACTTCTTTTGGTATACGGGTGTTTGTTAAAACGCTCACTGGTAAAACTATAACAATTGAATGTGAAGGAAATGACACTATTGACATTGTTAAACAGAAAATTCAAGATAAAGAAAATATTCCGAAAAATAAACAACGTTTAAGTTTCGGTGGTGTACTTTTGGAGGATTTCAAAACACTTTCTGACTATTGTATTAAAAAAGAAAGTACATTATACTTAATTTTACGTCATGGTGGTGGACGTATAATTAGTTACTTAAGTGTGAAAGATTTTTTGGATTCACAGTATGATTACGATTTTACAAATGTTAGTGATATTGGAAAGACATTTATGCGGGGATTAATACAGTATAAAAGACCATGTGGATGGAAACGTATCGCTTTAAAGGTTACCGGAAAATATGATAACAGTAATGATAAATGGTTAGGTACTGCTAACGATGCATGGCCAGTATCATATCATGGTACTGCTAAGCATAATGCAAAATCAATTGCTGAAGAAGGTTATGATTTGAGCAAAGGAAAAAGATTTGTTTATGGACGTGGAATTTATTCAACTCCTGACATACACATAGCTGAACAATATGCGAGTGAATTTGAGTTTGAAGGAGATAAATATGTGATGGTATTTCAGAATCGAGTAAATCCTGCTAATTTGCAGAGATTTCCCGTTAGTAATGGTGAATATTGGGTTTCTGAAAAAGGTGAAGATGTCAGACCATATGGAATTTGTATTAAAAGAAAAGGTTCCGGAACAAATTATGGATATATTTAAATTAGAATTTGGTGTTGTAATTAAAAACGGTTTCACTTATTGTATTTATATTATATTCGTTAGCAGTTAATCTCCCTTAAATATACATTATTGTATCATTCGGGATAATCCTTAGGCAACAGGATTGATTGACTGATCTACTTTAGTACATATTCTAAATAAGTTGCTGGTGTTGTTGATTAAACTTTGTACAGTTGTTTCATCAATGAATTGTTGACCGGTAATATCTTTAATCATTGTAATCATTGCGAGCATAAATATGTAAAAAAGATATTTATTCAGAATCAATAATAACATGGCTTCTTTAATCATTGTAAAAAATGTATTATCTGTGTAAAAAATTTTAATGTATTAGCCGTAAAGAGTCTGAAAGTTATTATATTCTTCAATAAAGTCTTTTTTTTTTTCTGAGAATTTTTATTTGATAATTGCAAATGCCCAGTATTGGGGTTATCCGGCAATTTACGACCATGACCCGATCCCCCATATATAGATTTAGATTTATACAAATAAAAAAAAAATTCTTTCTCTCCTTCGCTGGCGCAGTTCACTTTTTACCAGTCATATTTTTTTAAAAAAAATTTTTTTGCATATTCTGGAAGCCGTACACACCTTGTAATACTGAAATCAAAGGAGGAATACTTTTAATAATTGTGTTTATCATTTTAGCTATCTAGAATGAAAATACTCTTGAAACCTGTGCATTTACAGTACTAATGCATTTAATTGAATATTTACAATATCGATATTTGCCCATAATTTGAATATTCGACATTGCGTCATAATCTAAAAAATATCAAGGCTGTGCTGTTCCATTATCATAAGAGTTTTCCGGATAATTTAATACCGGTTTGTTTATTATAAGCTTATTTATCTTATTTCCATTTTAAATTATTTCTTTATCTTGTTTATTATTAAACTTATCAGCCCAAAATTATTAATAAATCTCTTCTGTAATTATATATACTATTTATTTAATTTATACAATAACGTATACCATTTTTATTTTCATAAAAATATTGTGAATCTTACAATGCATTAGACAAGAAAACTACAAAATCATTCGCATAAATATATTATATTACAAAATTGACAATTTATAATACTAATTTAATTATGGAAGCACGCTAGAGTATGAAAAAACAGGTACATATAATAACTCAAAATTCTACATATGATATCGCTCTTTGGGTTTTAAAAAATAATTTACTCAAAATTTTAGTATAAACTACTCTCTCTAACCCAAACCTCTAACCATTTAATTTTGATTTTTTTTTTCTTTAAATTATATATTAAGTTGATTTACAAATTATATTCTGGTGTAAATTAAGAAATTTCTTTAATTATTCAACATAAAAATTAAATACCGGTAACATCCGATAATCAAATCATGAAATCTTTGGAAGCATCGACATGAACATTGTGATTATGCCATCCAATCAAAGCAAGATGTCGATTACGAACCATTCTACAGTAAACAAACATACTCCG
This sequence comes from Gigaspora rosea, assembly GCA_003550325.1. NCBI lineage: Eukaryota > Fungi > Glomeromycota > Glomeromycetes > Diversisporales > Gigasporaceae > Gigaspora > Gigaspora rosea. Next base: position 12,148 of record QKWP01000770.1, read on the forward strand.
TTATGCAAGCATGGTTGTACTTGTATAGTGTAATGAATTTGTTTTATGATTTTTCCATTTTTATTTTTTGTGTAATCTCGTCTAAATTATGATTATTAAATATTATGAAAAAATGTGCATATTAAATAAGATTAACACCTCTAATCTAATATAGTAGGTTCTAGAAGGTGGCACTTTCATGTTGATTAAAATATATAAAATTTTGAAGTATATATGTTCAACAAAGAAAGAGAATCTTGTTTCCATCATAAAGTAGTAGTATAGTTATAATTATTTTCTTTCATCAATCAATAACATCATTATCTCACCCTTAACCTCGTAGCATTCAATCAATGTAACTTCAAGTAGCGGTTAAAGCTGCACTGCATGTCGTTCAACCACTATAATCGTGCATATAGTGATTAAAATACCGTATCAGCATTATAAAAACGTGATGTTTTTGTTACAGTAGAATACAAAAAAGTATTATTTTTTATACAACAACTCAAGTCAACTAATGATGTAAACGTCAAATGTTTCCGCTACGCTCTGAACAATATAATTACTAACCTATGTAAATAAGACATACTTACATCATAGTTACACTACTAAAAATCAGTCAAAACAGAGTTTCTTGTATTACGTTACAATTCTTGTGCAAAATTCGATTAAAAAAATAAAAAGATGGAATTCTACTACAAATGTTCCGTACATAAAAAGGATATAGTTAAAAATTTTAGATTATCGAATCAAAAATTTGGAACTTGCAAAGAAATTTTTACTATGAAATTGGTATCTGCGCTTTAGTTAATCGCGTTCTTCATAATATTTTTACCACTTAAATTCCTTAATTTAAACCCTGATATCTGCAAAATTTATTAAGCTACCTATTTAGGTAAGTGGTATGATGAGTCACGGGAATCCCATATGGCATGACAAATGTTTACTGCACCACTATATGCATATCCAGCGATGTAACCATGTAAATCTTTACCATAAAAATAAAACAAACTAAAGTAATTTGTGTTCAAATATATACTATATAAAGTATCTTTAAAACTGTAAAATCTTGCAAGGGCAGGGCAGGCAATAATCAGAAAGAAAGCACCTATCCATCCAAGCAAGTTACTTGAATTTGATTAGATAAACCGAACTAGTATTTGAATATATTAATTTTCGAATTTGGTCAAATCGTTCAACTTTATTATATTCAAGAGAATACTTATTCGATTATCATGTCAACTTATAATATGAATCTTATTAATACGGCTTTTACAGCCGTAATGAGGCCCCATAATTTTGTATCTGAACAAGAGTTTCTCAATAAACAAGCTTATGAAGAAACATATGAGCAAGCTGACTTGCAATCGCTTCATCAAGTCAATCTTGTTGGTAGTAATCCGAGCGCTGTAGTTAATAAAAAAATGATCCGGTATCCACCTCGACTACCACCACCTCGACTATTTAACTTTATTCACAATAATAATAATAATACTTGTGAGCAATTAATCGGACAAATATTTGTTAAAACGCTCGCTGGAAAAATTATAACACTTGAATGTGAAGGAAATGATACTATTTATACTATTAAACAGAAAATTGAAAATAAGGAAAATATCCTGATATATCTACAGCAATTAATTTTCGATGGTGTGACTTTGGAGGATAGCAAAAAACTTTCTGATTACAATATTAAAAGAGATAGTACGTTGCACTTGATTATACGTCAACGTGGTGGCAGACGTGTAATTAGTTATTTATGTGTGAGTGCCTTGGATTCAAAATATGATTATGATTTTACAAATATTAATGATTTTGGAAAGACATTTATACGAGGATTAATACAGTATAAAAGACCATGTGGATGGAAACGTATCGCTTTGAAGGTTACAGGAAAATACGATAATGGTGATGATAAATGGTTAGGTACTGGTAACGATGCTTGGCCTGTATCGTATCACGGTACTGCTAAACATAATACAAGGTCAATTGCTGAAGATGGTTACGATCTGAGCAAAGGAAAGCGTTTTGCTTATGGACGTGGAATTTATTCAACTCCTGACATACATATAGCTGAGCAATACGCTGAAAATTTTGAATTTGAAGGAAATATGTATGTGGTAGTATTTCAAAATCGAGTAAATCCTGTTAATTTACAAAGATTTCCTGTTAGTAACGGCGAGTATTGGCTTTCTGAAAAAGGTGAAGATGTTAGACCTTATGGAATTTGTATTAAAAAACAGTAATAATAATCTCCAAAATCGATATGACTTTTTTGACCTCTTCTTCATTTTTTATATTTTCTCTTTTATCTTTTACTGTATTTTTTTTTTTTAGAATATTTAAATTGAATTATGTCATATATTCTACATCATTACTAGTTATCATTAATTATTAAATTGTATATTCTTGCGATGAAATTTTGGGATCTTCATATTCAGTGCTGCGTCGGCTTAGCCGACCCAGCCGGTCCAGCCGCGTCTTAAATTGCTGCGCCACAGCAGCGGCTTAGCGCACGATCAACATTTCTAAACAAGCTTTTGTTGCGATTTTTTTTATAAATGTTCTTTATAGTCATACACAAATAAAAATAAAAACTATCCCAAGAGCACCCCGAAAATTTATCCTTGATGCCGCAAACAAAATGCACGGCAAAAAATACAGTAGTAAGGTCAAAATTATCAATACAGTTGAAATTAGTGGGGCACGTGATGAATTTTGTGATGATCATCGATAATATAATTTTCGGCCGATATATAGGGATGTTAAGTGGTTCGTTCAGTCCGATTCTGGTTCAGTCCCAAGAAGTTCAAAGAAAAAACGAACTGAACTGAAGTTCGTGAACTTTAGTCAAACTTTAAATGTTAAACTTGAGTTTGAGCTTGAGTTCATAAACTCAAAGCATAAACTTCGAGTCAGCTTTAAGGTCAAGCTCGAATTTATGGACTAAGTTTATTTAATTTTAAATATAAAAAACCCATGCTCAAAATAATTTTTTTTTACACTTTCTCAATTATATCACAAATTTACAGTATAATGTTTTCAATTTATATTTTATTTTGATAGTTTTCACGTTTTAATATCAAAAATATATATCGATATGATATTAACCAATCATGAGTAGAGCTTACTAATTTTACATTCGAATAATACTTAGATTTACAAATATTTATTTGAATATTCACCGAATGACAAATATTATTTGAATAAATATAATTATTTGAATAAATATAGTTATTCAAAGGCTATATTTATTCGAATAATTATAATTATTCGAATAACAAATACAAGTAAGAGGCTCTAATCACATGGCTTTTTATATGAGTATTCTGTCAAAACTCATGATTATTAACTAAATTAGAGGGTCTATTAAGACCAGGTGTGTTTAATATTGATCTATATATATCTATAAAACCCGCTAACTATAACTATATCAAAAAAGTAATTCTAATCACTTTTAATGCACCTGGCTTTAATATTCTCCCAAATTGGGATGCAGGTTGTATAGAAAACTTTTATCTATTAAATTCATCAGTTCTTAATCAGTAACCAGACTATAAAACAATTGAAATTAGAATGTGTAGGGAATAGATAAATAAATTTGATAGACAATAGATAAACTAGTTGTTTTTTTTATATGAACAGGTATCTTGCAATATGACTGTGAGACTATAGAGCCTTTATGAATTATATGATATAATTCTGAATAAGTATATTAGCAAACATTTACTTGTAAAAACAGGATATTTGAATAATTTTTATACCAATGATATATATAAAGAACAAGAGATATTAAGAACAATTGACCTTTTAAAAATGATTATTTTGGGCTTATTCTATCTGATTTTCATATAATTATTGTGTGTATGTATACTGTGCTTAGAATTATACAGGTTATTTTAAGTAGTTTGAACTACTAGATTATAAACTAGGTTTCTAAACTAGTTATATAATTAAGTTTTAGATTTATAATAAGTTTATGAAACTGGTTTGGAAAATACTAATTAATTGTTCTCTAAATAAACTACCAAAAAACCTAGTTTGAACTGGGTTTGAACCTGGTTCACCTGAACTATTTAATATCCCTACCAATATATTGTACATCAGCAAAATAAATACAGTATATGAAATCTTTCGAAAGAAATTGCATGCTAAAATTTTTCGAAAGAATTGCAATTGATGCAAATCTTTTAAAAAAACCACAATCTTTCAAAAGCTATCAGTATGTTTTTCTTTTGAAATATTTTGTGAAATATTGTGAAATATTGCGAAATAGGCCAAATAAAACAATGCAAATCTCTATTTAATTATCTTATTTCAGGACCACAAGAGGTAATATTTTGTATATTAACATATAAATCTGCAGTTTTTTACAATATTTCGCAATTTTGCGCATATTTTTAAAATTTTAAAATATAATTTTTGCATTATCATATTTTATATTTTTATTTATTATTTATTATGAGTATTGCTAATTTTAACAGGCTGTGAAATTCACAGCCCTGCATCTGCCAATCAAAATTGCAGAATCAGCACGATCAGCAAATTTTTTTTGTGTAACAAAAACAAAGTTTTTTACGAAAAAATCAAAAAATTACTTGTAATGCAAAATCTAGCTTATGAACCTACTTTTTTTTATGCGAAAAAAAATTTCTTGCTAAATTTTACTATAAAGTTTGCTATTTTTATAACACTAACCCTAACCCCAACCCCAATTCTAACTTAAATAGAAACCTTTTTTGAAACGGAGGTGTGAATTTCACAGCCTGTAAATTGAAGTAATTTTCTATTTATTATTTATTAATAATATATATTATATATATTATATTTTAAATATTTTTTATCAATATTACATATTTTTATTATATATTATATTTTAATTATTATATATTCTTACAGTATTATTTTTACATTATTACATATTATTTTAACTACCTTTGCATTTTGTTGTATCTAAATCTATTACTATATACAAAAATCTAGTTCTATATACTTATTTTCGCTTACTCTATAGTTAGCTATTATCTTTGCTTTTTTGTTTTCTATTGTCTTTGCTTTGGCTATTTTTTTGTTTTGGCTATATCTTTAATTTGCTTTTTTTCTAAATACTTTCTATAAAAAAGTGAAAAAAATAAAAAAAAAACATTTTTCAGAATGTTGGTGTTCTTGCAAATTGTCAGAAAAATTTTGTAAAGTGCCAAAAGTTGCAAAGTATTGAAGAAGTTAGAAATAAATAAAATCAAATAAAAATTAAAAAAAGAGTTAATATATATGTACCCGAAGGTACATGTACCCATATCACATGACTCACAATAATAGCTTCAAATTTAATAATAAAATTTATTATATTAATTTATTTATTTATATTACACTAAAATACATAACTAACTTACATTTTTCTATTTACAACTCTAAACCCTAACACTAATCACATTCACTTTACCTATTCAAAACCCTAACCCAATCCGTTTACTACTCCTAACTTAACCCAATCCATCCTAACTTTTTAGCCTAATACGTTTTACCTATTTCGAACACTAAACCCAATCCACATACGAAACAACACATGAATAAACCGAATAACAACAAAAAAAGGAAACTGCAAGCGGCGAGTTTGCCAAAAGAACTCCAATAACACGACGATACAGACCAGTGACTTCTTGCGACAATTAATACCTAGATTAAAGAAAGTTAGCTAACATTAACCAAAAAAGTGAAGTTAACGTCAAATGATAGTACTGTAAAACCAAAACTCCCTCCAAAGCTCAACATAATAAAAACTGACCCTAACCCTAACCTTTAGGCCTTAGACTATTAGAATGAAATTACATTTGCGAAACCTTTTACCAGCAACGATATGATAGGAAATAAAATTACCTGACAAAAACTTCAATAACTACAAGTGAAAAATCCACGTCCACAATAATACTAGTAACGATAGCATATGCGAACGACCCAAATTGCGACGGACCTTTGCAACAACGTGGAACTACCCAAATGACAAAAACTACATTTACACAATAATTTGAAAGTCGATGATACCTAAAGCGATGAGTTTACACCAAGGCTCCAATAACACGACGACTACGAAACTGGCGACGACGATATATTCATAAGCATCTAAGGTAAGAAAAGTTAGCTAACAAAAAAAAAATCAACAATGATAATCATTGTTTATATATCCCGTGATTATTATGTTACACAGGAGTGTGCAGTGTTGTACACGGACATTGTCCCGCCGATTTTTCAGGGACGCGAACAGTCCGGGATGGGACGTCCGAGGCATGTCTGCAATAATGTCCCAACATGATACATGTCCGTCGGGTAAAACCAATCAAATTGCGGAATTATACAAATTTTATTGGTAGATGATCACGTGTTGAGTTGCAAAATGTCTGGGACAAAAAATTCTGGGCGGACATGTCCCGGACGTCCCGTTCTGGACTGTCCACCGTCCGTGTCTGTGTCCCATGACAACACTGGGAGTGCGGGTATAAAAAATTTTAATGTACCCTTAGGGACATAAATATTAATTCTTAAAAAAATAAGTAAAAAAAACAAACAAAAACAAAAAACATAAGCAAACTAATAAAAAAAATAAACTAAGACCCAAATCTTTATTTCTCTGAAGTAAGAGTTTGAATTCTTGCAAATTCAGAAATTGCAAATTGCAAAAGCTATCTTGCAAAATGCCAAAAAAGTTGCAAAATGCTAAAAATGTCTGAGTTGGTTTTCTTGCAAAGTGCTAGGAAGTAAGAGTTCTGTTTTTGCAAAGTGTCAAAATAAAAAAATTATAAAAAATATTTTAAAAATAAAACAAAAAAACAAAGCAAAAAAATATTAAGCAAAAAAATAAATGAAGCAAAACCTTGCAAAAACTTGTCTCATTTCTTTAAAGAAGCATTTCTGGAAATTTAGAAATTGCTATGTAAATATATAAAATAATAAAAATTATTTTTATTAATATAGCAGTTTAAAATAATTAAGCACATAAATATTTAATTGCAGTTAGTTGAAATAGAGAACAATTTAGTTGTTCTTGAATTATAAAAAATTTTAGATAATATAGTTTATTGGTTTATCTATTTCTAGTTTGGTACAATATAGCCCTGATTATGTAAACTTTGATATATATATAATATCTTAAATTTCAGAGAGCTAAACTTACTATGATGATATTTTTTATAAGAAAATTACTTAACAAATCTTTAGTTATTATAATTTTAAACTTTAGTGCTATATTATAAAATTTTATAGTAAGAAATTTTTTTTGAATCTATAAATACACTATAGTAAAAGGAATAGTATGTTATATTTACTTATTTATTTAAACATTTAAGAGATGTTAATAGCTTAAATATTTAAGCTGAGCCAAACCAATAACATCTCCAACAATATACAAAAAACTAAAATATTAATTTTAAAAATATATATATATGAAGTTATAATCTTATTATTATGAATAACTTAGCTTTATTTATATAGTTTGTTAGATAAATTATATTTTTTATTAATAATTTTTAAATATATTAATTAAAAATAAAATTAAAAAATAACTAAAAACATAAGATATAAGTATGAGAAAGAGAATGAAAGAAAGAAAATAAGAGTGAAAAAAGAGTGAGAAAGAGTAAAAAAGAATGAGAAAATGAGAGAGAATAAGAGAGAATAAGAGAAAGAAAGAGAAAGAGAGAAAGAGAAAGAGAGAGAGAGAAAGAGAAAGAGAAAAAAATTTTTTCTAATTGAGAACATAAAAAAATTTTTGAGAACATTAATTAAATAAACATGTTCTCATGAGAGCATAAATTTCAAAACAGATTTCCAACACTGCTTGTAATACAGATTTGTAGATTAATTTTTATATATTTAAAGTATTTTGAAAATATAGTCCAATGCATTATTGATATGACCCAGGTTACATATCTACTGATCCAGCCAGTTCTCTAAGAAATATTTCAAATTCACTTTTGAAAACATTTTCGAAATATTTTGAAACCTAAAATATTTCAAAATACATTGTGAAATATTTTGATATATATTGCATATGTGAAATCTTTTGAAAGATTTTTGCAGGTTCAAAGATCTTTCAAAAGATTGTACTACTATAAATTTGCTGATGTACTGACTGAAAATTATATTATGGAATAATACTTTTATTACAAAAAATTATTACCAAGATTTGCTGTCTATTATCACAAAATTCAAATTAGCTATAAGTAAAAAAAAAGTTCTTGAAGCAAACCTATTTCTTAAAAAATTTTTTTTTTGTGTCTAAAACTCTAATTTTGCCAAAATTATGAATTTTGAATATCATAACAGCTGTTTTAGAACATCTGGTAAAAAATTAACTAATCAGATATTTGCTAATTTATTGTAGTCTTAGTAAGCACTACCAAATCAAAACTTATTAAATAATTAAATGTTTAGTTAGTCAATTTTTTACTATATAATGTAGGCTGTTAATCCTTAAAATCCTTAATTTTGGTAAAAAATTTTTTAATTTTTTAGCTATCAAAAAGAAATTTTAAAAAAAGGATTACTCTATATTGTAATAAAATTAATAAAATTGGGTTTAAACCATTTTTTACTTATTGAGTATTGGCAGTTTCTTTGATAGAATTTAATTTTGGCTTTATTATTTTTTTCTATACATATTCTAGGACTCTAAATAATCTATATAAGTTTATATTTGACATCATAGTAAACATTTTTTGGTTAGCACTTTTGTTTTGTATATAAGTTATATTTTAAACATTAGATCAAACTTTTATCTACCTTTAACTCTTTTTAAAATACAAAGTTTTCTAGAAAAAAAAAACAGAACATTCTCTAAAAAAAAAAAACAATCTAAGCCCAGTTGATTTATAAGCTTCTACGAATCATAAATATATATTCTACAAAATGTAAAAAAAAACTTAAAAAAACTAGTTTACTTAATTTTTATTTAATTTTAACATTTTTCCAATTTTGGTATTTTTCGAATTTTGCATTTATGCCCAGATTTTTCATTATCACATTTCAAATATAAAATTTATAAAAATTACTTCTATTAGCATTCTTTTAAATATACCTTTTTTGCCATTTAGCTGTTTTTAAATATAACCTTTTTGTCTAATACCTACATTTCAAATATAACCTTTTTAAAAAACAGGCCTCTATTAGCTATTTTTCAAATATGACCTCATATAGATTGTTTGGGGTCCTATTTTAGCTAAATGACTAGGTCATTTCCAGACCAGTTGTAAAACAACATTCTAATTGAATCATAAGATCAGGTATGAAGTAATTAAAAAAAAACACTAGACAAAAAAATAATAAATATATTTATTTTTTTTAAACAAATAAAAAAAGTTTGTGAATAATAATTTACTGATTGTAAAATGATATAAATCATTTTTGAATTTACAAATAGTATATTAATTGTTGAATTGGCTTATGCTAAAAATTTAAGTTATTTTATTATGAAATTAATAAAATTTTAGAGGGCTTTTTTTAGAGTATTGTTTTATATAGTTTGGTTAGGGTTTAGTGTTAGGGTAGTGCTCCTAGGTCCGGTCCGAGTCTGGTCCGGTCCGGGTTCGGTCCGGGATCAGACCAGACTTAGACTCTAAATTTTACAATTTCAGACTTCAGACCAGACTCAGACTCAACTATGAGTCCGGTCCAGGTCTGGTCCGAAGTCTGCAGACTGGTCTGAGTCCGAATATAATTATATGTATTTTTTGGTGCTAAACAAGTTTACTTTGTGCATTTTGTTTTAGAATTAATTTTTAAAATTTTATGAATCATAAGATTTTATAGAATTTTATTAATAAAATTCTAAAAAATCCTCTAATTCGCAAATTTTTATTAATTAATTCTAACAAAATGCACCAAGTAAACTTGTTCAGCACCTATAAATGTATTAAAATACCTATTTGTTTTATTTTACTTGAAATTTAGAGATTTGATGCACAATTTTGGATTTTTGATCAAAAAAGTCAAAATTTAAAATCTTATCTCCAAATTTCAAGTAAAATAAAAACAACCTTGCTAATTTAATATATTTTTAGGTTCTGGACAAGTTTGCTTAGTGCAATAAGTTAGAATTAATTAGTAAAATATTGTGAATCATAAGATTTTATAGAATTTTATTAGTAAAATTCTATAAAATTTTAAAATTCACAAATTTTTATTAATTAATTCTAACAAAATGCACTAAATAAACTTGTTCAGCACCTAAAAATACATTAAATCAGCAGGGTTGTTTTTATTTTACTTAAAATTTGGAGAAAAGATGCTTAAATTTGACTTTTTTGATCAAAAATCCAAAATTATGCATTTTTTCTCCAAATTTCAAGTAAAATAAAACAACCCTGCTGATTTAATGTATTTTTAGGTGCTAAACAAGTTTATTTAGTGCATTTTGTTAAAAATAATTAATAAAAATTTGTGAATTTTAAAATTTTATAGAATTTTACTAATAAAATTCTATAAAATCTTATGATTCACAAAATTTTACTAATTATTTCTAACTTAATACGCTAAATAATACATTAATTCAGCAGGGTTGTTTCTATTTTACTTGAAATTTGGAGTTAAGATGTTAAAATTTGACTTTTTTGATCAAAAATCCAAAATTGTGCATCAAATCTCTAAATTTCAAGTAAAATAAAAACAAATAGGCCGTTCTAATACATTTTTAGGTGCTGAACAAGTTTACTTAGTGCATTTTGTTAGAATTAATTAATAAAAATTTGCGAATTATAAGATTTTTTAGAATTTTATTAATAAAATTCTATAAAATCTTATGATTCATAAAATTTTACTAATTTATTCTAACAAAATGCACAAAGTAAACTTGTTGAGCACCAAAAAATACATATAAATATATTTGGACTCAGACCAGTCTGCAGACTTCGGACCAGACCCAGACCAGACTCAGACTTGACTAAAAAGTCTGAATATAAAAGTCTGAGTCCGGTCTGAAAATCAGACCAGACTCAGACTTGACTAAAGTCTGGTTCGAGTCTGGTCAGTAGGAGTACTAACTAGGAGTGATTGTCAGTATGATTATAAGTTTCATTATTATTATGTTCATTTCCACTAAAAAAAAAAAAGATCAACATATAATATGCTTTCTCTTGAGCTTTGTTTTAATAACATAAAATGTTTATGAGTACTTATTGGAACTTTTTTGATAACTAATGCATAATCATAAAAGCAGATGTTATGTAACAATTTGTCTTGATACTGGTAATCAATACGAAGATTTATTGCAGTTAATCTACCATTATACGAAAATATCATAAATGTTTCAGGTTCTTGATCTTGTTTATCTTGTTCTTCAAGTTCTAATTCTTCATTAGATTCGATGTTTGCTTTGGAGAAATCATCTGAATATTTTTGAATACTATTCCATTCATTAATAAGATAAAACTCAAATGTTTGAAGATGAATTGATGCGAATTTGTTTGGGGTATAATGATCACTAATACCTAACAAGTAGGCAGAAACTTGTGGGCCTGTGAGTTCTATTTGTCCAGCTGTTTTATTAAGATATTTTGTTACTAATTTACATGATATATTTACAAAATCATATGAATCTTTAGTTGGTAATTGATTCTAAAAAGTTTCCAGAGTAGAAGCACAGATTAAAAAAGAACTATGTGTACTAATATCAGATTTAGTAATATAATCAGTAATATAATAAATATAAGCAAGTGCAAGTTTTCGTGTAGATATAAATTTAATATCGTTATTTCCTCTGCATGTGGCTGTTATATAAGGATTATAGTTGTTGATAAAAGCACTCGTACGTTGATTAGCAATTATGCCCTGTTCTGAAAATATCATACCAGGAAGATCTACAAGTTCTCTTGAAAAGCCAAAATGACTGTGCTTATATAAACTACAATTATATTTTTTGCAAGAATGAGTACAATGATAAAAAAGAGTGCTTTACAAATTGCAATTAAGTCCAAACAGAGTTCTTCTTCAAAGTTAGGTGAATTGAAATTGGGCACAGGCAGAAAAGATGGATGCACTCGCTTTTCAAGTATTGTTTTATGAGTATTATATTCAGATCTGATTATTTCATCATAAGTTCATTTTTTAAAAGGTAACTAATATCTTCTCGAACAATATCACTGACATAGTTTAAAAGACATTGCCAAAATTCACTATTATTTTTATGCTTTTGAGCAAAAATACCAAATAATGAGCTCTATGAAGCCAAATAAGCATATGGCAGTAAGGTGTGCCACGATCTTGATATTTAACTACTCCGTAATAATTTTTGATTGACCTAAATATACCATCATCTTTTCATTTATATCCAATTAAAGAATTTAAAATATTTTGAATAATAACATCAAAATATTTCGCAACTGCTGCAGGATCAAGATGTGCTAGCTGAGCTCTTTCTGAAGCTTTTGAAAAGTTTTCAGAAGTGAGATTTTGAGGATTTATTTCACTCCCAGCATACATCATGACAATGGGGGTATGAAGATCAGCAGGATTAATTGTTATAAATAATGAAGGTGCTATCTTTTATAATTACCGCACAAATTTCATTACATATGCGTGATCTTGATTAATGTAAAACCATTAATTTTGAACCAGTTGAATTAACATTTTTAAACAATTCAAGAATTGCAGAATTGCTAATAGTCTGGTTATATTGGATTTGATTAATAGCAAAATTAATACAAGTCACTCTCGTTATAGTGAACTCTCGATATAGTGAAGATTGGCTATAGTGAAGAATTTTTTTAGAACAGAATTATTATTACTATATTAACAGCCTCTCGATATAGTAAATTTCTCAATATAGTGAAGAAATTTTATAGCCCGAGGACTTTACTATAATGAGAGTGACTTGTATCTTCAGGTTTTAAAGATAATATTAAACTCACTGATCGACTAAAATGATTATTTCTTGTTAGACTATAAGTTTCTGTTATGCTTCACGATGCTGTAGCACATTAAAAATAACAAAGATAAATGATCTGTGCTATCTAAATTTTGGATCACGATGCTGCATAAAGTGATTAGCATATTTTTTTAGTGAAATGTGTGATAATTGACCTTCATAGCCACCAACTACATATAGAAAAAGAACTGGAAATCCTGCAGACTATTTTTTAATTCAGATGTATTATTACTTGTGATAAATTATTTACAAGCTTTTTAAAAGAAAGTAAAGTAAGTTCTTTTTTAGTAATTATATATTATCAGTACTTACTATCACTAAAGATCTAAGTTTGTTTACACTATTAATTAAGCTATTATCGATAAAAGTCTTTAAACCACACTTGCTAGTGTTAAGATATTTTTTATCTTTACTTTCATCACTTTCACTATCTCAATCTTGCTGATTATTAGTATATCCAGTAATGTTTTGTTATTTGAGAATATATGTTCACAACTGTAGTTGTAAGAGTTAAAGCTTCAGGAATTTCACCTTCTGGTAGATTGTTCAAATTATTTTCATCAAGTTAAAGTTTATTTTTAAATAATTTGTTATAGGCAAAAAGCCACTAAAGAGCTGTTGCTACTTTACTTTTTCAAACCTGAAGTACTTTTTTGAGATGATGTTGAGCAGGACTTTCATTTCCAATAAACACTACTTTTATATATTCACAGAGCTTATATATTGGTAATGGCAGTACATTAACTAAAGAGCCAGGATTTTGATGTAATGTTACAACATGTCCTTTAAGTTTATAATGGGTATGTCTTTTTTTTGTTATTTGTATATGATTTATACATGGATATTCAGATGAAATAAGAAGCTGTTCTGGTATTGTTAGATCTTGAAGACATTCAGGAGTAGATCCAATCCACATGTTATTGGCCAATGATAGTGGTAGAGTTATATGTTTTTCTAAACATTTATAGCAACAATTACAAATTCGTAACTGAAAAGGATCATTAAAGTTAACAAGTTGCTCAGATGGATATATAAATCCAGAATGGTCAAAAAGAACATTTAGTTCACATTATTGATATAAAGATGATTATAATTAAAATCAATTTTAAATGATGAATCAGTAAGGTCTAGTGGTGCTTCAATCAAAGTAAGATCAATTGTTTGCACAGAAACTTTTTTGTAACTTTTATAATTAAAAATTCCTGAGCAAACTGCACATGGCAATTCATGCAAATTATCGAGATCGACTCTATTTGAAATTCAGCCAATGTATTTTTAACTATTTTTTTTCTAACAGGCTGAGCCATTTAATATGTTGTTGATTAATTTTTTCAAATTCTTCATCTAATTCCATAACATGTAAAGGAATACCCAAACCTTTAGCTTGATGATCTCTTCAAGTTTAGTTAAGATTTTCTTTTTCTTTTGATAAGCATTTTGATTTTCATTCAATGATCTTTTCATTTGAGGATTTTTATGTTTTAAAGCTTTTTGTTTACAGTTTTTTCTTCTTCTAGCATCACCTTTAGTTTCTATATCCAGCATAGTAGTTTTTAGTCTAATACAAGCTTTTTTTGTGAGGAATTCTTGTAATATAAGAGCTTTATCTATACAAACAAGATATTAAATTAATGCTCTATTTTATATAAAAAGTTAAATATTTTCTTATACCAATATAGCCTTTTATACTTTACAATCAGTAATTAAACTCTACATTTACTAAATGCTTACCCGGTTGAAGAAGTTATGCACCGACTGATATTGGGCTTTCTATACTTATTTATTTAATACAATAATAGAATCTAACTGTTTTTAGTTCGTATATTTATTAAAATATGCAATATGATACTATTTCTACTTATACAGCATAGTAATATATTTATTTACCTTTTTATACATATAATTAACAGACTTGCATGAAATAAACTGATCGAAAAGGTATGCTATCACTCTTAATAGGGTTCCTCAAATTCAAATCAAATCAAATATTGGATCAATTTGAATTTGATCAAATCAAATTAACTCTGATTTGAATTTGATTTGATTCAAATATTTGAATTTGAATTTGATTTGAATTTGAATTTTTAATAGTAATTTTCAAATATAATCAAATATTTGTCAAATCAAATCAAATTTGGCTATATTTGAATTTGATCAAATCAAATATAGTCAAATTTGAATTTGAATTTGATCAAATATTTGATTCAAATATTTGAAGATCAAATCAAATTGTGGAACCCTAATGCTTAATAAAGAAATTTTGTTAAATATTTTTATTCTCTTGCAATGCAGTATTCGTAAAGCACTTCAAGTGCAGATTTGAATTCAGGTAAGGATACACAAAATTAATTTTTGTTTAGCATTACATAAGTTTCAAAATTCCCAGTCGGTCAGTCTGATTTTTTTTATTTATTTTTTTTATTCTACAGTATTATAAATTAATAGCTTTATGTTGCATCAAAGGCCACATAAAGTTAATTTCACACTTTGTATAACATGGAATCAGAAAATTGGGGGGTTAATAGTCAGATTTTCTATTTACCCTGTCAGATAATTTCAGAAAACTAACATCTCCATTAGGTGATACTGAAATAATTTATAGAGAAAATTTAAATAACAAAAATAGAATAATTGGAACAATTGGCTTTAAAAAAAAAATTGAAAAAATTAAAAAATGGGTCTGTGGTAATATAAAATGAAAATTTAACTTTGTGTGGCCTAGGCCACACAAAGTTAATTTTTGTTTTGCATTACATGATCACATAAAGTTAACTTCGCGCTTTGCCTAACATAGAATCAGAAAAATGGTGGTTAACAGTCAGATCTTTTATCTATCCTGTCAGATAATTTCGGAAAGCTAATGTCTCTATAGGGTGATACTAGAATAATTTATGGGGAAAAATTAAATAACAAAAATAGAATAATTGGACAATTGGGACTCAAAAAAAAAAATTAGGAAAAATCAAAAAAATGGGTCAGTGGGTAATGCAAAATGAAAATCTAACCTTTGTGTGGCCTTATAATTAACAAGATTCTAGGACTATACAAAGTCAATTTCTTGTCTTGCATTATCATCGTCCTATTTCTTCAATTTTCTCAATATTATTTTTGTTTTTTTTTAGTTATTGATGTTTGATATTTGGCAACTATCTTTTCCCGCTATTTTTAATCGGTGCCATTCAATGGCGACCTCAATTTCCCATAAATTAAAAAAATTTCTGTCTGGCCATCCTGATTCTGAAATTCTCGTAATGCAAAACAAAAAATCAATTTTGTGTGGCTTAATAAAAGAATACAAAATTATTAATAAAATGTAACATCAGTGAGCCTTTGCATCCATACTTGAATTACATAAACATTTGCTACTAATAGTTATGAGACATTAATGATTTAATGATTTATTAATGTCAACCGGTAGCTACAATGCATATATACTAGTGATACGGGTCGACCCTGGCCCAGCGGCTGGTCGACGGGCGGGTCAACCCTCAGCCCGCACCTTTGTGGGCCATACCGGTTGGTAAGAGAAATGTTTGAATTAATTATCTTCTAAATTATATTTCAGACCAGAATTTAAATAAAAATTGGCTAGTCATTTATAATTATGTAAAAGAATTGGCTTATTTAGGTGATAAACTGCAAATAGTGAATATAATTTAAGTATAAAAATGCTCAGAGACATAGACTATAAATCAACATAAAATACTAACATGCTGAAATTTTTCTCAAAGACAAAAAGAATAAAAATTAAATCATTTAATATTACTAGAATTTGATAAAAAAACTGCATGATGGCTTTTTGCACGTTTAATGTAGATAAATGTTGACTGATTCTGATTAGAAAAAATTACACTAACAAAAGGTCGGCCTGGTCGACCAGGCCAAGTTTTTTGGATCAGCCTTGGCCTGCGATTTTTTCATCGACCCATATCACTAATATATATGCCAAGTTCTTTATTTTTATATACGAGTAACAAAACACACAGGTGATTAGTATAATAATAATAAACCTGAGAACCAAATATATTTTTTGCTATGGGATCAAGCATGTTATGTGAGGTCATAAATTACTTAGAACAGAGTCGGGATATTACTTAACTTGGCCTGATTAATTATGCGATCAATTTAAGAGTTAGTTCATGAAACAATGTAGGGAGGGTATCAATAAGGTATCAATTTTAAGGTTTGTGATGCAAGTACAACAATAATAGCTTTTAAGGGGTTAATGTGACATTAAAGGGTAACAATTAACAAGTACAACATCAATTACAATTTTACAGTGATAAATAAGATCAAATTGAGTATAACGGTAACGGATTTCGTCGTAAAGGTTTAGAAAAATCAATCACACTAAAATAATTAAAAAAGTAGAGATATTTGCCCTAGATATACGAAAGCTTACGATATGTTCTTTACCATTAAATTAAATATAAATAACCCAATACTGTACCGATTATTATCTCAATCATAAAATACAAAAAATTTTCAAAATCAACTCTAAAGGTATTATATGTAGTTTTGTTTTGCATAGTTAACTGAAAATTGTAATCTTTACTATGCACAGTAATTATTACTAGCATGTATATTAATTACACTTTGATCTTATAATCTGTTCACCAAATAATCCATAATAATATTATTAGAAACCATGTGACAACAACAACCAATGTGCAAAACTAATCCAATAAATCGTAATAATCTGAAATTAGATGTTCATATGGTACATATTTAATACAGCAGTAAAATTACCTGAAAAACTTTCAAATAATTATTCTGAAGTTATTTAGTTTACAAAACAATAAAGGAGGGCATCGATAAGATATTAATTTTAAGGTTATGTAACGTAAATACAACAATAACAGATTTTAAGAGTTAATAAGTTGTTAAAGGTAACAATTGACAAATACAATCAATGAACGATTTTACAGTAACAATATATCAATTTGAGCATAACGGTAAGAGTAATGAGTTTTATAAACGTGATTTTGTCATAATATAATGGCTTTGAAAAACCAATTACACTAAAATAATTGAGAAAAATAGAGCTATTTGCTCTAGACATTCAAAAGCCCATGAGACATTTATTACCATCATCTTAAATATAAATAACCCGCTGCTATTCTAATTATTATCCCGTTCATAAGATACAAAAATTCTTAAAAAATCAATTATTATACAGTACCACATATAGTTTTTGTTTGCAAGTAACCATTATCAGCACACATATCAATTGCACTTTATGATCCTTTCACCGAACAATCAGTAACAACACTATTAGAAACCACATGATAATGACAACTAATGTGTGAAACTAATATAGTAAATTGTAATATTTCTGACTGACTCGAAATTAGACATTATACAGTACATATCCAACACCGCAGTAAAATTCATCAAAAAACTTTCAAATGATTACTTTGAACTTCTTGATGACAAATGAGATTTTAATATTGCTATTAATGCTAGCAAATATCCAAATACTAAATATCCAGAGTAGGGCTGTAAATCAATTCTATAATAATTGTTTTAATTATTAATTGAATTAGAATCGATTCTAATTCTATATAATCATTTTAATCATTTTTACAAACGACTAAATATTCTGAAATCGATTCTAGAATTTAGAATTGATTCCAAATATATATTTGTTTTGTATTAAATATTTAAATCATAATTCTTGATAAATATTCTCTTCATTTTAAGTGTATGTGTAAAAAATATAAACTATGTTCATTATTAAAAATAATAGGCTTAAAGTTCAAAAAATAATACACCTTATAATTTTTAATAGGTTACAATGATGTAATTTCAGATATCTATAGAGGCTTTGAAAAATAATAAGTTAAATAGTAACAAATGAAACAGTTTATATTTTTCATGTGCTTATCAAAAAAATAAGAATATTAAAAATTAGTGACAGTATTAAATAAATATTATCAGTTATAGAATGGCTTGTGTTTTATTGTTTTTAATAACAAACATAGCATTATATTTTTCCTATATATCTAAAAGCAAAGAATATTTATTAAAACATTGTAATAGTCCGTAAGTATAAAACTAATAATTATAAAATAACTGAATACAAATAATAAGCATAAATATTTTAATTATTGAATGTACTCTATTTCTTATAATAATTTTTAAATATATAAATATTCGATACAAATAATTTAATTGAGGGTTTATTTTTTGTTCATATCAATATGGCTACTACAACAAGAACTAAATATCGTCAACTTGAAAAACAACAAAATACTTCATTAATTGAAAAAAATAAATTAAATTAAGATAATAGATTAAAAATAATTTATTTTAGAGTGGAGTTTTTTTAACATTTGCTTTTTTCTCTACAATTTTTTAATTTATATTTTATTTTATATAATTATTCTATTTATTACTTTTTTATACATTAAATAAAAAATTAAATTTATATTGTTATAGAATAGATTTTAGTTAATTTTGGTAAAAATTAGTTAGAATAATTAGAACTTAATAAGGAAATTTAGTAATAACTGTATTTAGTAATAGTGATAAGTGAAATTGATGTGCAATGACACTCAATGCCGCTTAGCGACGCTTACAGACGCTTAGTGACGCTTAATGACGCTTAGTGACGCTTAACGACGCTTAGTGACGCTTAATGACGCTTAGCGATGCTTAACGACGCTTAATGACGCTTAACTCAATAGATATATAAACCCACCTTATTTCCTTTAGTTTTAGATAGATCCAGACATTGTATTTTATCTTTACCTTTATATTTATTATTCTTCTCTCTTATTATTAATAAACTCTTGGGATTTCTAAGGAACAGACACCTTGGAATAGCCCTTTTGTTAAATTAATAAACTGTCTATTATCTTTTATTTTATACCGAACTGCCTTAAAGAAGTGTGTAGTTTCTTAAAGACATAAAAGAAACTATACTTCCCTCTTGCACACTGCTTCACGCCCAAAGTAAGGGATCTCAGGAGCCGTGTGATTGTTACTTTATCGGAATTAAAGAAGGCTTCCGGTACTGTAACATTTGGTGCCTTCTGGCGGAAACCTATTTAAATTATTGAATATTATTAAAGAATTTGGAAATCTTATTATTACTTTTGGCAGAAATTTAATTTTTTTTTTTGGCTGTTACTAACCCTCTTGCTGTTGATTGCACTCTTATTATTCTCTTACAACTTACTTGGAATTTTCTTTTTGTTGGATACTAACTATTTACTATATTTAGGAGATTAAAATTTTGTTAACAACTTACTACTAACCTTTTATTTTGGAGGTATTTTATTATTCTTTTATTAGTTTCCTTAAGACTTGGGAACTGCCTTTTCTATATGAATAGAGCGTATGAACTATACTTAGAACAAATTGAAGTACACGAAACAAGTCATCCTTCCTCACTTGCGGTAGACGTTTTGCAAGCCTACCATCCTGATTTATCCTGTACTATCTGTTACCCTGTTGCTAATTTATACCGTCCCTTTCGCCGATTCTGGGGAACGTATCGAGACAATTATTTTGCTACCCAATACTCACAAAAGACAAACAACTCTTACTGTATTTTAGTTGCTGCTACTGATTATAATACTGCTAGAGCTGCTGCTCGAGATATTGTTTTTAGTTGCCGCTATAACAACGACCTATTAGACCCAAAAGAAGTTATTGCTGGTCTACTCCTTGCACATACCCCCTATACTCTTGCACCTACCTTACCTCTTAATTTTGAAGCTACCCTACTTGATCTTCATATTGAGGACCTCTTACTTTCTACACCTGCTTCAACTCGACTAAGGACCGAAAACCTTCTATTCGATTTTCAAAATCAATTAGGAAGAACTGAATTTAACTTTGACGTTTCTCCACCCAGATCTATATTTACTTTAGGACCTGAACAGTTAGCTGACACTGGTGTTGGTACTTCCACTAATACTTATATACCAATCCCTCCAAGCCTTGCACTTCCTTCTTCACCTATCTCAGAAATTCCATATCATTATACTCGAGAAGCTACTCCTCCTCCACGAAATCGCCTCTTTCGCTATTTACAACAAACCTTTTCTCCTGCTCGCACAACTGTTCCTCCATCTCCTCTTGTAACTGAATATTGCCCAACTGTTAATTTAGATATAAACATTACTCCACGCCATACACCTCCATTACTTAATACCCCTCCTCTTAATGACCAAAATTTAATTGACCCTCTCAACCATTATATTCAAAACCAAACGCTACTATTATTAGAGCTGACTCTCCTCCACAATTCGAGGAAATAAATTTACAACCTCTTGTTGAAGAATTAAACCCTATCTTACCTCCTAACCAACCAGAAAATCTAATGGGTGATCAAGCTTTACAAGCTGCTGCGCAAGCAATAACTGAACTTGCCAATACCCATGGGCAAGGCTCTAAGAAAACTCTTATTACTATTGCAGATTTTTATGGTGATGGAACCCAAGACCCTGCTGACTGGCTGAAGGAATTTCGAAGAGCCGCTACTGCTAACCGATGGAGTGCTAAACGGAAACTTTAACTTGCTCTTGTGTACCTTAAAGGTGTTGCTCTAGACTGGTATACCACTTTAAACCTGGCACCCAATGCTTTTAATGATGACCATAACCAGGACTGAAGTTTCCAGCATCTTTTTAAGGCACATTTATATACTATTAAGCAAAAGGCCCTTTGGCAAAAACAACTTTTCGAGATTAAGCAAGGACCCACAGAGACTGTGTATGGATATGTCAACTGATTTCGTACATTGCAAAAGAAAGTGGACCAACCGGTGTTTTTCCAGCTAACTTTGTTAAACAACTTTTTATCCAAGGCTTACGTCCTGAGTATGCAGTTAATGTTCAAGCTGCTATATCTAATACTCTGGCCAATGCTATTGAAGTAGCCCTCTGCTAGGAAACTGGAAAATTAATGACTACCCCTACCACCAATACCGACCAAGCTATTTTACAACTTACAGACCAAATTACTAAGCTTAGTATTAATTTAGCCCAGACACAGACCACACCTACCTCTTTTGTTAATTATGCTGACAACCGTGCCCAAACCTCTTGAATGAAAGAGCCTCCTATTTGCTATTATTGTGGACGCACTGGACATTTTATTCGAGATTGTAATAGTAGAAAACAGGACCAACGACAAGGATCCAATTCTCATCGTAATAATAATAATAATAACCGGAATAGAAATAACAATCAAACTAGGGACCGAAATGGTCACTCCTCTGACCGTTATTCCAATAACCGAGACCGTTCTCGCAGTCGTAATAATTCTCGTCCTAGAAGCCAATCTAGAGATAATAATTACAGAAACCGAAATGATGATAAATATCGCTCTTACCAAAACTTCTCTAATCGATCTCCTTCTCCTTATCATCGAAGTGTTAATTATCTTATACAAAATAAGACTCAGACACCTTCTCTTACTGCTAGCAAGTGGGAAACACTGCTCAATAATCCATCTATCAGAGGTGCCTTAGCTACCCACTTATACGAAGAAACCAAAAATGCCAATTTTGTTCAAACTCCTGCCTATACCATCCCTGTCAAATGTAATATCTCTCTTCAGAATAAACCTTACCAAGCTATTATTGATAGTGGTGCTTCAATCAGCATGATTGCTCACAAGGCAGTCAAGGAACTTGGATTGACTATTGAAAAGGCCTCTAACAGCCTTATTGTCCCTGCAGTTGGAACTTTTACTCGACCCTTGGGAATTATAAAAGACCTGCCAATTAAAATTGACAATATTACTATCCCTCTTACTGTGGAATTAGTAGATACTACTTCTTACTCTCTTCTCTTAGACAATGACTAGAATCAAAAGGTAGAAGCAAACTATAACTGGAAAAATGGCTGCTATACTTTTAAATGGGAAAACAAAAAACATACTATCCCTACCACTTATGAAAGCAACCAACCTCTACCTAGCCAACCTACTGTTACTGCACCAGATGAATTAGACCTTTATGAACCAGAATACTTATATCCTCGAGAAGCCTATACTTTTGATCAAGAAGACTCAGACCAATCTCCCTCACCAGAAGAAAATGAATGGACTACTTATCATTCTTGCCGTAGAAACAGAAAAGCCCCTAAATAGCATATCTGTGGAAATTGTGGTTCTACTGACCACCTCTTTGCGAATTGCCCTACCAATCAATGTAACTGATACCAAGTATTTGGCCATATTGCTGTTAAATGCCCTAAACAAGCACCGAGACATACTACCTGCCCTACTTGCTATGACTCCAACTATCTATATAGGGATTGCCCCAATAATGTCTGCAGAGGATGCAGTACATTAGGACATATTGAAGCCTATTGTCCTTTGCTACTTGGAAAAGACAAAACTTGGTTTATCAGTATAGATGCACTCTTGATCAAGTTGATAGTAATCGTTTACCTACCCATAGCCCTTGCCATACCCACCATTGTTGTCAATGTAGAGTTCCTAACAGACCTGAAGTTCTTAAACTTCTTGAAGAGAAACTTGTATGCCCTGGATGCTATTCTGACTTCCATTGTGTTCTTGACTGAGAAGACCCTAGAAGTATCCATTTCTTTACCCAAGGTGAAGGACGGGGATTGCTTGTTAATTGCAAAGTATGTAATAAAGCAGATACAAGACCTAGAATGTGTCAATTAGACAGTCTTTGAGAAGAATTATGGTTTTGTGAATTGGAACACCTTTACGCATACAAGGCTCGCCAAGATGTCCAATATAACCCTAACTATAACCTTTGGACTCGAATCAAATGTTATACTGAGTCAACCAAAAATGCCGAACACCAATATGAAATGAACCAGACCAGAATTTACCGACTTGCAAAGATTCTCTTGGATGAAAATGACCAAACCATCATCCAGGCCTTAGAACCTCTAACCTCTGACGGTATAACTCAACCTTGGAGCTATGAAGAAATGCAACTTATATTGCAAGCTGAATCAGACCTATTATCAGAAAATGATATCAATTCTCTACAAGCAATTTTGGATGAATCCTTCGACACTAGCCACCCAGACTATGACCAGAAGTATGCCCTCGCTGTACTTAGAAGAAACTTTACAGTTCCTGTTGACCTCTGCCAGGAATGTTTACATGTTAAACACCAAGAGGAATTGAATGCAAATCAAGGATACTGTGATGATTGCAATCTTCCAGACCCAGAAATTTACTCTCTACCTGCTGAAGAAACAATGAAGGAAACCGATGATGGTTCACAGTTTTATCAGCTTCAACAACAAGTACAACAACAAGACCAATTAATAAAACAATTACAAGCAAAAATTGAAACCTTGGAAACCACCAATGCTGCTTTACTACGCTTTTTCCAAGAAGAAGCCCAAAATGCTCACCAATGGGCAAATGCTTTGCATACACTCAGTCAAAATTTTTAGAGAATCCTAGGCAGGATCATAAACTACCTGTCGACCCAGACCAGACCCTTATACCCAGACCTGTAAATATTATTACCCTTGAACATGAAGGATATACTCTATCGACCAGCATTGGTAAAGTTCAATTTTATTGGATAAAAAAAATGATCATCATTTTATATGTAATCAATTGTAATTTTATATGTAAATCCATTCGATATAAGATAAAAATTTTTTATTACTAATAAAATCTAAAAATGATTATCCATACATATATTTCACCCATTATCTTGTCGTCTGATAAGCTGTCATCTGGTCGGATCCAATGGATGAAGAATTTAGATGAGAGTACTTTTTTTTAAATATTTATGTGTTATAACCGATGTTTATTAAGCTTCTACTAATACGTATCTTTTTGCTTTGCTTTACAGTATACGATCTAAGATTCACTAGTTAGCTGACAAGGTATAGTTAAAAGCCTCTATAACTTGGTTAAAAGTTATAGTCGTGTAACAGTTTAGTAATTTTATTTACCAGATATTAACAAGATTAATTTCACTTAAAAAATTAGCATGTGTTTGGTGAATTCTATCTAGTCAGATTTCTTCTGCCATCTCATCATTTTCAGCTAGAGATTATTCAGTGACAATATCTTGCCTTTCTTAAGTAGTTAAAATATTTGGACCTTTCTCTAATCTGTTTACAAAGGATTTTACATTACAATATATTCCACGTTTGTAAAATTCTTAACAATGACGGCAACCAAATTCTATATCTTGGTAGCATTGGAAATGGTATCCATGCCCACAGATTAATATTTCTCCCTCTCCAAGTTCTTTATAACAAAAATCACAAGCATTTGGCCGAGGAAGCACGCTAGTACTGTATGCTGTTGGAAGGCATTTTGAATTGACAGTTATATCCAAAGTAGCCAATTTATATTGATCTTTTCTACATAGTTTACTTTTTCCATGATTGTCAAAGAGTTTATGAAAGTGTTTCAACAAGAACAAAGCTGTTTTTTCTGTAAGAAAATCTAATTCGGGTGGCTTATAAGGGTGTTGGTGTGTTTTTTCAAATGTGTCTTTAAGTTTACTATGATCCTGTGCATCTGTTAATTAATTTAATTAATTTTATTAAACTAGAGATTGTATCCGAGTAGAAAATATTATTAGGCGACTATAATAAATTGTTTGGATAATAGTGTAACATAATAGTATTTGGGTAAAGAATTTTTCTTGACAAGTGCAAATGTTTTTAATTTAAAATATTTATTTAGAGATTGTACTTGCTAAGAAAAATTCCTACCTAAAAATATTATTAAATTATCCTGTTAACAGATAATTTATTATGGCCTTCTAATAATATTTTCTACCCAAGTAATCTTTATATCTGTTACAACACAACAGAATGATATGAATAATCAAAAATGTAGCCTACCAACAATATAAGCTTGTCTAATAATATTATTAACACTACTAGTTGCAAAGGTATGAGATCGTATCTTACTATGCATATTTTTGACATAGTAATCATTAAAATTTACTAAGAATAATTTTATAACTTCAGCAAAAGGATGGTTATTATCTTGCCAGTAAAAGATATCGGATAGAAATGCCAACAGTGCCTTATTATAATTACGCCGCTTCCATCTAAGAGCAAATGTCCAAATTCTAAAGACAGTTTCTACATATTCATCAAATGAGCCAGATCGGAAAAGTACAGCATAAATATCCAAGGTCGCTGGAATAATATTATCTAACAAATCAAGAATCATGCAATATTCGATATCTTTACAGCTTCCAAATTTTGCTATTATTATATTTCGAACTTTGCACTAGCCATTATAAGCAAGATCAAGAAGTAAGTTGATTCTCCATGGCCTTGGTTTTTTGGCAAGCTTTTTCTTTTTACCAAATACAAAATAAAACATCTTTTCAAAGAAAGGATAATATGTAATTAATGTTTGTTCTCTACTATTTAGAGAGATATGGAGGGGCCCAATAATTGGAATTAAAGAATTAATTTCAGCCGGTATATGATATTGTGAATCCGCCATATACAAATTTGTAATTGCCTTACGAATAAACAACTGCCCAGGCCAGTCTGCAACTACTGGAACAACTCTATTAGCTAAGTATTTAATATCATTATTAATATCTAAAATCATTTGAAGTGCTGTTATATAGTCATCCAGAGAATGCAAACTTCCTTCTTTAATACCAACTAATTTTACACCCTCCATTGACCTCTCTTTTTTCTTTCTGCAATATCGTCATCGTAAGTATGAACTGTAAGCAAATCAGTTCGATCAAAATTATAAAAATATGAGCTTTTAGAGGTAAGCCATTGATTTTTACGATTGGTATAAGCAATATCGAATATTCCATGATACTGATTGATTAATCGAAAACAGATATTGCTTGCATCGATATTTACTGGATTATGAATCGGTATATTATTGAAAACTAGAGAAATGGGCACACAGGATAAAACTTGTTTACAAACGCAAGTGGCCATATGGTTTGCAGTAGACAAAGAAACAGTATCTGGCCTTCTCTTTTCATGGATATTGTGGTAATCATCCAAATTATAAACGTATAGATAATTATCCTATTTATTAAAACAAACAACAATAAACCGCAATTATAAAACCGGGATTTAAATAAGTATATTTTAAAAATTTTTATTTTATAGGATCCAATTTTTAATAATACTATTTACTAAATAGTATTATTAAAAATTGAATCAGATAAAATAAAAATTTATGAATTGCAGGTGTTTTTAGTATTATATATGTAAATACGCATGAAAATTTTACTAAAGTGTTGCAAGAAATATTCTCTAATTTTTTTAGAATGTGCATTCACAATTTTTCGCATATAATTGTTGACAGTTTGATAGAAGGAGGAAAATCCAATACTATGCATCGTATCAATTGCAGTTTTTGATGTTCAAGATGCAATTAAGTATAATCCAACTTCTAACTTGAAGTCGTTAACGAATTTATTTCTCATTCCAACCATTATATAGCACAAGCTTACAACAGATTTTCTAAATAAAAATTAATAAAAGAAAAAAAAATAATAAGAAATAAAAATTAAAACAATTAAATAAAAAAAACATTTAAAAAAAGAAAAAAATAATAAAAAAATTAATAAAAAAAAAAAAGAAAAAAATAAAAAAAAACAAAATAAAAAAATTTTTTGTACAAAAGATTCGTAAGCAATTTAAATTGATCAGTAAATGTATAATCTATTAATTCTAAATAAATATGGGTTCGAAAATATTAATTTAGCCAGCACGTGAATAGCACTCGGTGCTAATCACATGCTAGGATAGTATTAAGGTATTAACTAGTTCATTATTCTGCTTGTTACCTTGAGTTGTATTATTATTAGTCGGCCTATCATTATCTATTTCTACAGAAAAAGAAATCTCCGCTTTTTTATGCCTATCAGGCTCAACTATGTGCATATAATGATTATGGCACAATTGTTGCCCGATCACTAAATAATCATAAAAAGCGTAGGTTCTTTTTTTTTGGGATTTTTCATATGCTAATTGAGTAAATTGGCGAAACCGATTACTTGCTATATCACAACTTTGAACTGAACATGGACCTTCATTTTTTTGAAATCCCATGATTGGATATTTTTATTTCGATAATGTTTTTTTAAAAATAAAATTTTAAAACAATTTTGTAATTTAAGAAAAAAACTACCAGTAATAATGCACTAACAGTAAAATAAAAATAACGAAATCATAATAAAAATATTTGTGATCTTACAATAAATAATTACAAGATCATGTAACATTTAAGAAAAAAAAGAAACGCGAAGCGAACAATCAAAAAGTTGCTATAGTAACCAATTTACAAGTAAATTTCAATGAGAATATTTTAGACATCTTGCTATATATTTGTATTAATGTTAGTTGCAACATTCGGTAAATTAATAACTGATAAATAGATTTGAATAACGTATATAGTTAAGAGAAGCATTAATTACAAAAATTCTAACGCGTTTAATAGTGATAAATAGTATGATATTAAATTGACCAATCAGAACTTTTGATGATGTCGATTATCATCAACCAATAAAATCAAACTTTCCCTATGCTCTATCGACCTAGACCTCCTTAAATATTGGACCACTTAATAAAGAACAAGGTCTAGCTTTACGGAAATTATTAGAAGAATTTGCAGACCTCTTTGCAAATGATATAACTAAACTAGGACGAACCAATTTGGTGACTCATCGAATTTATACTGAGGATGTACACCCTATTTGCTCTCGCCCTTACTCTGTACCTCCTATTGAACAAGAATTTATACAAGAAGAAATCCAAAAAATGTTGGAACATAAGCTCATTCAACCCTCTGATAGTCCTTGGACCTCACCTGTTGTTCTAGTACGAAAGAAAAATGGCAAATTACAATTTTGTATAGACTACAGAAAAGTAAATGCTGTTACCAGAAAGGATGCTTACCCTCTACCTCGCATTGATGAAATGCTTAATGCCCTTACAGGATGCTCATGGTTCTCCACACTTGACCTTGCAAGTGGATATTGGCAAGTTGCCATGGATCCTCGTGACAAAGAGAAAACTGCCTTTACTACACGATACGGAATTTATGAATTTAATGTAATGCCTTTTGGTCTTTGCAATGCTCTTGCAACTTTCCAAAGGCTAATGGATCGCGTATATAAAGAAATTGCATGGAAATTTGAAGTTGTTTACTTAGATGATACCATTGTTTATTCTAGAACATTTGATGAACATTTAACACATTTAAAAAAAGTATTTAATAGAATTAAACAAGCAGGACTCAGACTTAATATAGAAAAGTGTACCTTCTGGATGCACCAACTACCATTTCTTGGACACTTAATCTCTGCTAAAGGTATCGCCCCTGACCCTCAAAAAGTAGAAGCTGTCCAACGGATTCAACCTCCTAAAAACCTTATAGCCCTTCTATCTTTCCTTGGACTTGCAGGATACTATCGCCAATTTATTCAAAACTTTTCATCAATTGCTCGCCCTTTGAATTCTCTTCTGCAAAAGAATGAACCCTATCACTAGCAAGACAAACAACAAAAAGCTTTTGAAGAGTTAAAATCTAGACTTATTATTGCCCCTATATTAGCATATCCAAACTTTAAAGAGACATTTATACTTGCTACTAATGCTTCTTACAATGGCTTTGGAGCCACACTAAGCCAACTAGATAGATATGGGAAAGAACACCCTATTGTCCATGCTAGTAAAAGTCTGCGAAAAGAAGAAATGAATTATGCCACAACTGAACTTGAATGTACTGCAGTTGTATGGGCAATAGAACATTTTTATAAATATTTAGGTGCTACAAAATTCATTGTAATTACAGACCATGCAGCATTAAAATGGTTACGTACTGCTGAACCCAAAGGAAGAATTGGAGGATGGATAATGAAGCTCCAACCATACAATTTTGGAATTATTCATAAACAAGGCTGAATTCACTCGAATGTTGATGCCCTCTCACGGTTACCGACTCAGACCATTGTACCTAATAAATTATATGAATCTTGACCAATATCATAATCTTTACCACTATTTGGACACAGACCAATTTCCAGATGGATTTACTGACCAAGAACAAAAACGACTTATGACCCAGGCTAAATACTTTGAAGTTAGACAACACCTTCTCTATAAGAAGAATAAAAGAAACCCAGACAGACCACTTAGAGTTATAAAATGAACGGAAGTTGAACCAGTATTATATATGATACATAAGCACCCCACTGCTGGACATTTGGGAACGGATGCTATGTATTATAAAATATCCGACCGCTATTATTGGGATCAGATGTATAGAGATATACAAGAATATGGGAAGACTTGTGAGGAATGCCAAAGAAGACAAAAAGGTCATAGAAAAGAACCTTTACACCCTATACAAATAGGAAGAGCTTTCGAACGTGTTGGAATTGACCTTGTAGGCCCTTTGCCTATAACTAAACAAAACAATCAATATATTATTGTTGCTACCGAATACCTAACACGATGGCCAGAAGCTCATACTGTTCCAGATGCTAGTGCTAGTACACTCGCTCAGTTTATCTTTGAGGAGATAATCTGTAGACATGGAACTCCAAAAATTATCTTATCAGACCAAGGTCGCAATTTTATTAGTGAAACAATTAGAATTCTCTGTGAGAAATTTCTTGTCAAGCATAAATTCTCTTCTCCCTACCACCCTCAGACAAATGGTATGGTAGAAAGATTTAATAGAACATTGTGTGAATCACTTGCAAAAGTGAAAGGAGATGACGATTGGGATTCGTATATACCTGCTGTTCTCTTAGTATATAGAACAAAAAGACATGCTACCACAGGATATATCCCCTTTTAGCTTATATATGGGAGATATGCTACCTTACCAACCGAAGCTCTTTTCCTAATAGAACCTATAGGAATTGATGATGAAATAGACTTACAAGGAAGTATTCTCCAACGTGCTTATGATTTAATAGAGAAATTACCAAATTATTAGACTCAGTCTAGACAAAATACCGAACAGTCACAGCAAAAACAAAAAGTCCGTTTTGATGCCAATATTCGAACAGAAACATTTGAAATTGGTGATAAAGTATGGATACAAAAAAAGGAACTGGAAGCCTCTCGCTCAGCCAAATTTGAAGACAAAAGATTTGGACCTTTCTTATCCATGAGAAATTAGACAATGGCGCTTATAAATTATGGACAATAGAAGGAAAAATTTTGCAAAAGTACTATAATAGTGATCATCTTGCTAAATATCATGAGCCACAAACATGGGAACCTGTAGTTGTTATTGATTCTCCTGGAAATTTCTAGAAGAAATTTGATCTACAAGGGGATGAAACACACAATTTAATTCGTAAAACCTCAAAATGTATTTATACAACTACCCTTTTGGAATTTTCCCAAAAATGACCACCCCTACATTACAACCTCAAACCTTGTTAGCCCTCCAATACCTCTTTCAGACATGGAAACAAGATGATGCTGCCCAAAATTATGCATTGTGGATTATATCGCAATGTGTATGGTTATGTGATAATAATGATACCACTCAGACTATTGACCTTACTAATGTAATTACCTCCTTTCTTGAGCCAGACTCAAATAATTTTCTGAACACTCTAGAAGACACAGAACAATTAGAAATTAATTTACCAGAAGTAAATGACACAAAAGAAATAAACCCAAACTTGGAACTAGAAGACATACAGGAAGAAACATTAACAGTTCCAACTACTAATCCAGAAGAAGACACTCCTGCTCTTTTATCTGGGAAATTAACCAAAATTATACAAAATATTATTCAACCTTGTGGACCTCTAACCCAGACTTCTATTCCTCTATATACTGGAATAACGTATCAAGAGAAATTGCAGAAAATTCTCAAATGAATTAAAACTCGAACAAGAAACAGACAAGACCAAACAAAGCTGCTCGAAGCTTATTATTATCTTGGTAACCTTATAGACAAGTACCCTAACGATCATGAAGATATTCAATCTATAATTGAGAAGACTCAAGGAGAAAGAAGAGCATGAGATACATGGAAGTGTGCCAAACAAATGAAATTGTTTTTCTCCAACTGACCGATAGAAACATCTCTCAAACAACTTATATTACTTATACAATAATTACGAGGTTAACCGATGCCAAACCTTCTCAAGTCCTTTTCCAAATTAGAACTTATGGAGTTCGTTCTTAAAGGGGAGAGAAATGTTATAGAATAGGTTTTAGTTAATTTTGGTAAAAATTAGTTAGAAAAATTAGAACTTAATAAGGAAATTTAGTAATAACTGTATTTAGTAATAGTGATAAGCGAAATTGATGTGCAATGATACTCAATGACACTTAGCGACGCTTACCGACACTTAGTGATGCTTAATGACGCTTAGCGACGCTTAACGATGCTTAGTGACGCTTAAATGATGCTTAGCGACGCTTAGCGATGCTTAACGACGCTTAGCTCAATAGATATATAAACCTACCTTATTTCCCTTAGTTTTAGATAGATCCAGACATTGTATTTTATCTTTACTTTTATATTTATTATCCTCCTCTCTTATTATTAATAAACTCTTGGAATTTCTAAGGAACAGACACCTTGGAATAGCCCTCTTGTTAAATTAATAAACTGTCTATTATCTCTTGTTGTTTTATACTGAACTGTCCTTGAGAAGTGTGTAGTTTCTTACAGACATAAAAGAAACTATACTTCCCTCTTGCACACTGCTTCACGCCCAAAGTAAGGGATCTCAGGAGCTGTGTGATTGTTACTTTATCGGAATTGAAGAAGGCTTCCGGTACTGTAACAATATTATTTATAGCATTTAAGAGTACAAAGAAGATTAAAGCTCAGTATGATAAATCAAAAGATTCGATTAGTAATTCTAAAATGATTTTAGAGATTTGATCAACAATTCTAATTTTTAGAATCAATTTACAGCTCTAACCCAGAGTGCATTTAGATATATTTACAGAAAAATAGTCCTACTTGAAAATAATGATGGTTATTTATTTTCAAACTTAATAGTGATTCACTTCGACAATTCTCACAGGTCTGTTTACTTTTGTTTATTTCTCTTGCCAATTTTTTTTCTCTTTCATATTAATTCTAACACTCCTTTTTTATTTTTTGGGCTGTAAATCTTCTTCATATTTCTCACCCACAATATGAGTATCGTCATCTAACTCATCCTTGTCTTCAAAATCAGATCTGTCATTTTTATTGTCTTGATAATCCAATTCGATGTAGTTGGGTTGATTATGTGACTTTTTTTCATTTTCTTTACTACAAAAACCAATTTTAATACCGGCATCAACTAAATTTTTTGTTGACTCAAAAGCACCAATATTACTCGGTTTGTTCGAAGAAGCAGAGAATCCAGCATGTTTAAGCAGTATCTGAGCAGAAACAGATTTGATATCATCGGCAATGATATCGATAATAGATCGATTCCTAGAATTTATCAAAGAAGAATTTTTAAAGTGTTATAATTTAAAGTCGAGGTTCTAAATAGTCAATATCAGTTGCTTTGATAATTATCTGACCAGATTTCAAAAATTTAAAAAGCCCTGACACGAAATACGTGTTTCCCAACTTAATATTTGAGCCCAAAGTACCCTGATATTTTTGAAATCTAGTGGCCTGAGATGAATAAAGAACTGTTATTTGTATCTTGACAGCAGACGAACTAGTGACCAAGTTATATTCGACACTTTCAGCCCCAAAATGTATATAGTCATCAACTTCTTTCAGCTTACGATTAGCTGTCATGATATCACGCAATGCAGAATGCATTAGGGAACATCATTGACATCAAACTCACAGTTAGGATTTTCATTGTTAATAATACTTGTGTACGAAATAGTGATACACTGTTCTAAATTCTCAATTTCATATTTTCCCAAAATAAATACAAGATCACTGGGTGTGAACCAGTGTTGAAAATCATATGTTCACAGTGTTCATAGTGAACATATATTTTTTT
The DNA here is from genome assembly GCA_003550325.1 of Gigaspora rosea. Lineage (NCBI taxonomy): Eukaryota > Fungi > Glomeromycota > Glomeromycetes > Diversisporales > Gigasporaceae > Gigaspora > Gigaspora rosea. The sequence goes on from QKWP01000770.1 coordinate 45,963, forward strand.
ACAAAATCACTGTTTTTATATTTTATATTCACAAGTATGAACATAAAAAATCAAAAAGTTTATATTTTATGTTCACATAGTATGAATATAAATTTTAATTTTTATAATTTCCTATTCATAATTTATTAATATAAAGATTATATTTACCATATATTTCAAAAATAAACTACCTTTTTTGAAGATTTTGAACACAAATAATCTATGAGTAGCTTATTTTTCGATATAATCAACTTTTGGTCAATTGCAAATAGTTATTATATTATAAAGTCTAAGTTCTACTATGTGAACATATTTATTTTTGATATGAACATTATAAAAAAATTATGTTCACAAAAATCATAAAATTTTTTTTGAATTTTCAATACTGGTATGAACTGTTGAGATTGCTCGTTTGTAGAGAAAAAATATTTCTATCTAACGGTCTGAGATATCTCTTTCAAAAATTTTATACTTAGCGAGACCATATGAAAAAAAGTAATTGTTTTTTTATAAATATAACAGCAACAAGAAGCGCAACATGTGAAGGCATTTTTCTATAATTCAGGATAACAAAAATAATTATCATTTAGAACAGAATTTTGACCTTTTTATAAAAAAAACTTATTAGCCAAAATTAGCATCCTGAGTAAGTTTTCAGATAACATAAAAAAATTATTACATATTTTGTTTACAACACATATTAAAATCATAGCACAGAACAATTACCAAATTAACATATAATGAGATCATAATCCTAAACTGTACATGATTACCAATTAAAAAGTGAACACATGCGTAATATCACATAATCCCTTAAACATCAACCACTACTGCGATAAACAGCAACGTAAAAACATGGAACGTTAGCACACATACAAAATCGCAAGGAACCACTATCCATCAGATGCCCAAAATAGCAATATCACCTAACTCATTTGTAACAATATAAAGAAAACCAACATTGTAAACACACACGGTCATATTACAAAATCTTTTAAACAATAATCCCTACTACAAATTCAAAAGCACAAAATATCAGCATGCATGGTATACAAAATCAAAGAACAATCATCCAACCAGAAACCTCTGTTAATGGCATACTATATGCACTTTCTAGGTTTATATCCACAAGAGAACAAATAAAAAAAAACAAATAACTACAGTTAGTAACAAGATCAGAGGTATGATCAATTTAAAAATAACATAAGGAAAAATGATTATCTTAAGGCAAGAGTAAAATAAGCTAACAATATAATATTAAAGCACAAAAACATTATTACAGTAACTCTGAACTTGAGGGCCTAATAAGTAGTTTGTTATTCATATTACACCATATAGCTGAAAAGAACCAATCAAAGACATAGTATGCTCGGTCAAATCCAGAATAAATCAAACTACAAGTTTCTTTGGACATCAATCCCAAGCACCTCTCAAAAGTGCCAGTCTCATGCAATATTTTTTTCAATCAGATACAGAGAATCACGCATGCAAGAGAACTATTAATAATACTAACAGAGATTATTTTGTTGTATTATTTATAGGCCTCCGCATGGGCCTGGGCTATCCATGGGTACCTGTGAGTAGGATCACAAAGGGCCAGGCTAGGGTATTTAGAGTATTGAATTCCAAGCCCTAGGTAAGGGTAAGGGCTTGAGACATGGGCCCTTATACAGACGGGTAGGGTGAGGGTAGTACTGTGGGTACCTATTTCACATGAATATCAGCTCATATAATTGGCTAATGTATGTTAATGTCGATCCATACCTGATACCTAAGAAGTATGTGAGATAAAGAATGTATGTGATTTGATGTTGATTGAGCTCTAATCTTGACCCATACTTTGTTGATTACAATTGATTTTTGGTCAAGATTGTAGCACGTGGCATATAACCCTTGATTAGTGCTACTCTTCTTTTCTATCTGTTGACTCTCATCAATATGCAAAGTATAAAAAACATTATTGTAAACATTTAAAATCAGGTACTCGAGTTCACAAATATTTAATATTTAGTTTTCATTAGACGTGTTAATTTGGCATTGCATGTAAAGAGCGTTTATTAATCTAAGTATTTTAAATAAGTATTCAACTTTATATATATTTACTAGTTAATTTTATTTTATTCGTATCAAAGCATCTATTACTTTATTAAGCCCGTGGGTACCCACGGACTTTGAGAGCCGGGCTAGGGCATCGAGTTCTAAGCCCTAGGGTAAGAGTAGGGGCCTGAAAGTCAAGCCCTTACACAAACGGGTAGGGCTAGAGTATTTCTATTACCCGGCCCTACCCAGCTATGCGGAGGCCTAATTATTTACCTTTTGCATTTAATCAATAACCAGTCAAAGAAATTACAATAGAAATAATATAGAAATCTAAAGTCACAAGTTCCAACCATCCAACCAGATCCACAGATTTGTACACACTATTCAAACTATATGGAGTGTCTTCAATTAAAAGGGCCCATTTTTACATATATTTTATTTTGAGATATTTGAGTTTAATTATTTGTTTTGATTTTCGGACTGATCCGGGATCAATCAAATTTCACGATATTGATTGGTTAAAGACGGCAGGTGACTATCGGGTAAACTCGTGACATGTTGGCTCTACGCAGCCTCATGTAATTTTTCTTTTTACATTATCTTGATTTTTTATTATGTAATTCGACTTTCATTTATAATTAAAAAAAGTCAATCATGTCAAAATTTATATGAATTTAACGAAAACTCATTTTTCAAAAAAATGTAAAAATGGGCCCTTTTAATTGAAGACACCCCATATACCTCGTAATTTGTACTATGTTCCTGGTATACACCTTATTGCAATATCAATATTAAGATTAAAGAATTCTTTTTTACCAATTAGACCTGCAATTTCTTTCGACAACCCTTTTTAGTATTGTACAGGGTGTTACAAAAAATTACAAGGATTTTTTATCCAATCTGATGCACAGAATTGCGGACATCAACTAACTTGCTATAAACTATATACTTCATATTTCATAATTCACTTCTAGTAAACGCAGTAATTCTGTACTTAAACAATTATATATTACTATATTCATCTATTGTATGAGAGATGTTTAACCAAACATCACTTTAACAGGTTTTGTCTCGAGTAAAGTGCATGATAATCACTATATAACAATTTTTTTATTATTGTTTTTCAGAATTGCACTAAGTAAATATGTTATGAACATATTATATATAAAGAAAGAGCTGCAAATGGCAATTGAGGAAAATTCAGATAATTTAAACCTGATTACTTATTTATCTGAGATTGATTTATTGATTAATTAGATGCTATGGCAGTGAAAGTATATAGATTGCATTTTAATGCCTTAAACAATTATAGTCAACTCTCTATAAATGCAACTCGTAGGAACAAGTCTACAATGTGCATTTAGGGAGGTTTGCATTTAAAAGAGCCAATTAAATTGCAGCTTTAAAAATTAGATTATCAAGTTTGTGTAATATCTACCAAAACTGTATAACTTATCTTTAATACTAAAATTTGATTAGCTATATGCATTTAGGGAGATTAGTATAATATAAAATGTTATTTAAGAGAACGTGCATTTACAGAATATAGAACATGCAATAACATTAATGGAATAAAAAAAATGTGCATTTGAGAGGTATTGCATTTATGGAGGTTGCATTTATGGAGGTCTGACTGTATCTTAAAATTGTACTTCTGTTGGACTATTTTGAGCGTAAAAAAGTCAAAATTTCACGAATTTGAAGATTTTGTATAATCTTAATTAAATAAACTTAAAGTTCACAAGTGCAAGCTGCAATAAATAAAAAAACTAAAGATTCAGATGATGATTTCTAGATTTTTCCATTTTTCGTAAATTTTTTAATAATCATTTCCTTGGAGATTTTTGCAGTTTGTAGTTTAATGTCAATCCACTAAACAATTAAATTATAGTTATACCCAAAATGTAATCAGTGTGCTAAAACTAATGCAGTAATATATAGGTTATTTTTACTAAAAAGGCCCATTTTGCAATTTTTTGAAAAATGAGTTTTTATTAGATTTATGTAAATTTTAACATGACTGATATTTTTCAATTATAAATGAAAGGCGATTTACATAATAAAAAATAGAGATAATGTAAAAGAAAAACTACACAAGGCTTCTAAGGCACAAGTGCATTGTGAGATTATCCAATAGTCACCTGTTATTTTTAACCAATCAAAATCGTGAAATTTGCTTAATCCCGGATCAGTCCGAAAATCAAAACAAATGATTAAACTCAATTATCTCAAGATTGTTTATATTGCAAAATGGGCCTTTGTAGTAGAAATAACCCCATATGATCAAGTTATTATGCTTTAATGCTTTTGATTGGTTATATGACCAAAATGTTAAAGCTAAAATATCGATAAGCAAGTTATGATCAAGAATATCATCACAATACAAACTCATTAGCAATTGCTTAATCAATAGTACCAAATTAACCTTAATCACATATGCTATTGTAACAAAATTAAAATTCATGAATAAACCAAATTCTGACATATGTTGTAATTTTTTTACAGTAAAATTTTACATTAAATTGGATAGGAACTACAACTGTTAATTTCAATGCTGTACAAAATTTTTCGTCAAATTATAATAGAAATTAAGACGTTTGATTCCAAAACAATTATACACCTCAATTAGTACTGCAAACTGGCTAAACTAGCCCAGTCTGTTCAACTGTAGCTTAAATTAATATAGCACTGCCTTGGCTGAGCTGTGGCTTTGCACAATAAACATTTCATATACAGCTTTTGTAATGAATTTTTTGCATAAACTAAATTAAAAAAAAACAATCTTTTTATAATCACACACTAAATAGGGCCAGACCAAGTTGATTATGTATTTTATATTACCCTCCAGGAGGGTTGGTTCACATAGTATAATTTTAAAAAAATTTTTTTCTGAATTGTTCAACATATCCCATATCCCTATGTATATTTATCAAAATTTTTTTTACTATGAGAAGGGTAAAATAAAACATATAATCAACTTGGTCTGGTCTAATAAATGAAAAATTAACAAAAACACACCTAAAATTAATTCAAATTTTGCAAAAAAAATGCATGGTAAAAAACAAAATTACACAAAATTCTACTAATAAAATTGCTGTACTAATTAAGTGAAAAATGGGGTTGGACCAATTTTATTGTAGAATAAACCTATTTCTTAAAAAATTTCCTTTATTTGTCTCTTATCTTTGGGTAACTCACTCATATAGGTCTTTCTCCTGCTTATAAAACAGCTTCTGCAGCTTTCTTAGCACTTTACACATGCTTTTTTTTCTTTTTTTTATACATTATGACAGTTATTCTGATAGGCAAACTGTGTCATCTGTATATAGCTATCATTCCAAAACTGTTCAGATTATAAAAAACTTAAGCCTCAGCCAACCCTTGCATAACTATCATCTGACAGGTCATTGTAAAATTCAAATATTAGGAGGGAGAGAGGCAATATAACCAGAACAAAATTCAGATTTGCAAAAGAAAAAAGGTTACTCTCCCTACTAATGATACGGGCTAATGCCAAATTCTTAGGCTAACCCAGCTGTAGAAATTAATTGGCCCAGTTGACCGGGCTGATTATATTGTTAAAAAACTTTCAGTTTAACAAAAATGCAATATAGTCTTATAATTTGATCTTCTCAATATAAAAATTGTCAGAATTATATCATGATACTTGTGCAGATTTCAATTGCTATAAAATTACACAGAGATGCATTTAATTAGTTGATATAATGATTAGCACATCATGAGTACACATACATAATATTATATAAATTACAAATAGTAGAAAGAATACATGTGATACATATATATAGTAGATCTACTATACATGAATAGGAAGTAGTTATAAGAGGGCACGATGGGTCTTCTTATAGCTGGTGATCTACCAGGTTATTTTCTTATAATTGAAAATAAAAGTGTTAAGTATAATGGTAGTTTACTAACTTATAATCGATAATCAGTGCTTTAATCAGCGAGTAGTCAGATCTCCTAATTGACTAGTTTAATTTATAAATATCAGCTAGAAAAGTCAGCTACTATTTTAGTTGGATAAATAGTTATCGAATATAAGCACTAACTTGAAAATGTTCTATACATGATTTAACTAATAATTATAAGTTATACAATAAAATTTATCAGACAAAAAATTTTAACTATATACCATCCGAGCTGACCTGCTCGCCTGCTCAGCTGATGGGCTGAGGTTAGCCCATATCACTACTCCTTACCCTTTTAATCATTATCAATATTAATCAAAGTTACCTCATACCTATCCAACTATACTCTAATTTTTCTATTATCTCATTATTTACGAAATTATCTTATACTGATTCCATCTTGCCAATCAAACAATATATCTGTAATCAGGCATGTCATATAATTGAACTAATCTGATTTGAGACAAAAACTGCCTCGATACTTACGTATCAAGCAGTTTTATTATATAGCTAAAAATTTCAAAATAAATAAAATTTCTGCTAAAATTAAAAATTTTGGAGATTTTTTATATAGATTCTGGGACATCTGTGACTGATCAAATATTTAATAGTTTGATAAGTTTTGAATTACCTCAAGCCAGCTGTAATCTAGGCAAATGATATTCAAAATTCTTAATTTTGACTAAAAATTTTTTTTTTTGAAATTTTTTTCAAATAGATTTACTCTGTAATAAAATTGGTTCAAATACATTTTTTCATTTAATGATTGTTGGCAGTTTCATTAGCGGAATTTTGCATAATTTGGCCTTACTATTATTTTGCTATGCTTTTTTGCACGGAATTTAGAATAAAATTTTAGGGATTTCTTAAGATAGTTTCATTTTTTTTATTATTTAATGCATAATTATAAAAAGCATTTATTAATTTAGTTTATGCAAAAAATTTGCTACAAAAGCTTGTTTACAAAATATTTACTGCCCAGATCATGGCCAGCTGGCTAAGCTGGCTTGCAGCAAAATTTGCTAATGATTATTACAAAATCCATTACTTGCCCTTTTAATTCAAATTAGCTATTTGTATTCGATACAAAATATAACTATTTATATCAGAGTTTTTCAATATTTCTAAATTAGACTTTCTGCATAAAATGTGAATAACTTCAAAAAGTATAAATTTGAATTTTAATCAAATTAAGCTTAATACTGGCCATTATTCAAACAATACTTCTAGATGTTATTTTGCGTTTATACATTTTATCCATTTCTGGTTTAGCACAACTGCATTGCACAGCTACTTATTTTATTAATAATAGGTAATATCATAGAATCAAAGTTTAATTGTATTTATATATATATATATATATGCACATTAACTAAATTTACGTACCATATTTACTCAAAATAATACACACTTGCATGTTATTTTGAGGGGATGCGTGTTATTTCGAGTGATGTTATTTTGGGCAAAGGTCTAATTTCTAAAAAAATTGTGTGTTATATATGTATATAAAAAAACTGTATTTCTTAATTTTATATATAGTCTTTCCAATTTAAGTCAGATGTTTTGACTAAAAAATTCTTATTTCTAATTGTTATTTGAATTCATTATTTCAGCAGATTATTAATTTGGCATTTGGAGTATATTGGGATGCACATGGGTATTATTTCGAAACAACATGCTATTTTAAGAAAATACTATACAAATTTCGAAATAATGCCCATGTGCATTATTTTGAGTAAATACAGTAGATATTATAATTTTTTTATTGTGAATCTTCATTGCTTATTTAATTAAAAAATTACATGGAATCAAAGAGATTATAGTAATTTATATTCCAATAATTACATGCAATAATCAGATAAACTAGAAAATACTTTGCATTTAATAAGATATTATAAGTTTATACACAAGTTCTATAAATGTCAACTTGTGCATATAATCCTATAAAGCCATTTAAATTAATAATTTAAACAAATAAAGGGTCATCTAAAGCAGAGCAGAATTATGTGATACTCTCAATGATTGGCCAAAATCAAAATGTAGTGATTGGCCAGAAAAGTAATCATCCAAATCTAGGTCAAGTATTTTTTTAAACTTAAATGAAGATATTCTAGCAACCGCCATGTAGAATTCAATAGATTTTTTTTTATTCTAATTCTATAAATTCATAGAATTGAAATAAAAAAAATTATTAAATTCCACTAACTGGTTGCTGAAATATCTCTGTTCAAAAGTTTCAAATATTTGACTAGATAGAAGCTGCACCATTACTATTTTAAATTTTGATGAAGATATCTTAGCAACTATCTAGTAGAATTCTATAAGAATTTTTTTACTTTAATTCTATGAATATGCAGAATTAAAATAAAAAAAATTCATTAAGTTTTACCAGATAGTTGCTGAAATATCTTTGTTCAAAGGTTTTAAATATCTAACTAAATAGAAACTGCACTGAAACTATTTTAAACTTAGACCAAGTTATCTTAGCAATCACCTAGCAGAATTTAATAAAAATATTTTATTTTTTTTCTACGAATTTGTAGAACAAAGTAAAAATAAAAAAGACTCATCAATTTTATTAGATATTGGTATATTTTCCTTTGAAGTTTAAAATTAGAAGCTGTACCAAACCTATTTTAAATTTGAGTGAAATATTTCAATAGCTACCCAATAGAATTCAATGAAAATTTTTTTATTTTAATTTTACAAATTCGTAGAATTAAAATAAAAAATTTCATTGAATTCTACTAGATATTGCTAAGATATTTTCATACAAAAGTTTAAAATGTCTAACTAGATAAAAGTTGTACTATTACTATTTTAAATTTTGATAAAGATATCTCAGCAACCACCTAGTAAAATTCTATGAAAATTTTTTTAATTTAATTCTATGAATTCGCAGAATTAAAATAAAAAAAATCATAAAATTTACTAGGTGGTTGCTGAGATATCTTCATTCAAAAGTTTTAAACATCTAACTAAATAGAAACTATACTAAAACTATTTTAAACTTAGAACCAAGTTATCTTAGCAATCACCTAGCAAAATTCAATAAGAATTTTTTTATTTTAATTCTGCGAATTAATAGAACAAAATAAAAATAAAAAAAGACTCATTAATTTTATTAAATAGCAGTATATTTTTCTTTAAAGTTTTAAAAAATAGAAGCTGTGCTAACACTATTTTAAATTTGAGTGAAAATATTTCAACAGCCACCTAATAGAATTTGATAAAATTTTTTATTTTAATTCTCTGAATTCGTAGAATTAAAATAAAAAAATCTATTGAATTCTACTAGATGGTTGCTAAGATATCTTTGTTCAAAAATTTTAAATGTCTAACTAAATAGAAGCTGCACTAAAACTATTTTATCTGAATGAAGAAAAGATATCGCAGCAATTATATAGTAGAATTCAATAAGAATTTTTTTTTAATTTTACGAATTTGTGGAATTAGAATAAAAAATTTTTATTAAATAGAAAAAATTTTATATGATTCAAACAATACATTTATAATTGCAGGAATTTAAATAAGTATTTACAGTATGTATTTTTTTTATTTACATAAAACTGCTTTTTCTATTTTGATATTACAAGATTGATTTACCAATCTATTTTCATTTATTGCTCTGGCCTATAGGACCACTTTGCCTGCTCACCCACTCATTAAAAGTTCTATATTATTTATCCTTTCATTCGCTACTCTTGTTAATAGTTGAATAGTCAAATTGCTAAAAAAACAAATTAATAGAGACTTCTAGCATTGAAACAAAAGTTTCTGTTTTCTCAACATCACCACTTGTTACAGTGCATCAATACTTGTCTCAAACCCTCTTATTTAGCTCATTCACAGTAAACCTTAAATTTTTTACTTTTTTTTTGTTAATCTGTTTTTGTAATCTCTACTAGCACTAATTCGCGACATTTGTAAATTTTAAAGCTACTATTTTCAAACATTTTCTGGTATATTTTCCATACTTTAGTGTTAGTAATTTTGTGGTGGTGCCATATGCATCTTCATGGAAAATATGCCTACAAGGCAAAAAGTAACAATTGTGAAATAGACAGTAACAACTGTGTGAAATTAAACCCAGCCCCTTTTCAAGTCTCTCTATAACTAAACAGGTCTCTTTACTAATAACTGTTAAAAAGGGTAAGGAAATTTATGTATTTCCTTAAAAACATCATCTGCTACACTATATGCTAATATTTCTTTTAATATGAAATTTGAATACGCACTTTCAGAATCAGACCATCTTTTATTATCAAGAGTAACGATATGATAAGCTTAGAGTTCCGAAATTCAGTTCAATAGAAGTTCAGGTTCAGGTTCAATGAACCTGAACCTGCTCTAAAAGTTCAATACTAAACTGAACCTGAACTTAAAATTATTGGACATGAACCTGAACCTGAACTTAAAAAAAGTTACACAAATTTTAAGAAAAATAAAATAATTATACTGATATAATGTATTTTTTGGTGCTAAGCAAGTTTACTTAGATCAATAAGTTATGATCAATTAGTAAAATTTAGAGAATTATCGAAATTTGTATAATTTTATTAATAAAATTGAAAAAATCTAAACAGTGCACCCTATAAATTTAGTATTTCTAGTAGCTTTAATAGTATAATAAAGTTAAAGGTTAGAGTTAGGGTTAGGGTTAGAGTTAGATTTAGGTTTAGGTTTAGAGTTAAAGTTAGAGTTGGGTCTAGGGCAGTGATGTCACTTGGCCATTTGGCCGGCCAATGGCCAAGGCCAAAAGGCCAAAAATATAAATTTCATTTTTGGCCGAAAGGCCAAATAAAGCTAGTAATCTAATTGGTCCAATATTAATACATGTTTATTACTAATTAATTATATAACTTTAAGCATTTAAAGATATAGCTAGAATGAAGTTTATTTATATGCTTAACATACTTTTTAACTTCGTGTTTAATAAGGCCCAGATTTAGATATCTTTAATAAAATAAATCATTCGATCTTTTAAAATAAATAATAGATTAAGGGTTTTAGAATTAAAAAAATAGCATATTTTGGAATAAATAAGAATTTAAACAATCTTATTTTTGTATTAAAATTTTGAAATTGGAAATAAAATTGGAGCATTTAAAAACTTCTATTTGATGAAATAAGTAAAAGTTTTTATTGCATAAATCAACTAACTATTTAATAATAACAAAATACATAGTAAATAATAAAACTTTGACTTAAATTACATACTAAACCTTTACTCAAAAAATTACTTACTATTAAACCTTTGCCCAAATTATTTTTTTATATAACTAACTGAACCTTAGCTAAACTTACTTACTGAACTTCGCTCAAATTACTTACTAAACCTTACTTATTAAACCTTTGCTTAAATCATTTTTTTATACAACTCGCTGAACCTTAGCTTAAATTATTAAATTTTAATTTAGTAGTTTTTCTATAAAACTTACTAAACTTTTGCTCAAATTATACTAAACCTTTGCTTACTAAACCTTTGCTCAAATTACCTTTGCTTAAATTACTTATTAAACCTTTGTTTAAATTATACTTTTATATGATTTTCTAAATTTTTTTAAATTACTTTTTTATATAGTTTATTAATTTTCAGTTAAATTATTTAATATATCTTATAAAATTTTTGCTTAAATTATTTTTTATATAACTTATTAAACTTTCGCTTAGATTTTTTTATATAGCTTAACAAGTATTACTTAAGTTATTATATATATTACCGTAATATGCTTTCATACAGTATTTTTTTTTATTACTATTTAGAGAAATTTGGCCATTTGGCCATTTGGCCATCGGCAAATGGCCATATTGGCCAAATAATTTTATTTGGCCTGGCCAATTGACATTCAACTTTGGCCGTAAAATTTTGGTCATTTTTGGCCAAATTATTTTGTATTTGCAATGGCCAATTAAATTTTGTTTGGCCAATTAAATTGCTATCACTAGTCTAGGGTAAAATTGCAATAGGAGCATTTTTGCTTAGTAATACAACAGGGGTTACCCTAGTAAAATTGCGAGATAGCTTAGTAATATGAAAGGGGTTACCCAAGGGGTGCACTGAGTGCATGGTGCACTATATAACATATTTCAATAAAATTATACAAATTTCTATAATTCTCTGAATTTTATTAATTTATCATAACTTCTTGATCTAAGTAAACTTGTTTAGCACCAAAAAATACAACATATTGGTATATTTTATTTTTCTTAAAATTTGAGTCAAAAATGCTTAATTTTGAATTTTTGATGAAAATTTCCAAAATTAAGTATCTTTTCTTCAAATTTTAAAAAAAGTAAAATAAAATATATTAATTTGATGTATTTTTGGTGCTTAACAAGTTTTCTTAGAACAAGAAGTTATGATCAATTAGTAAAATTTAGAAAATAATAGAAATTTGTATAATTTTATTAATAAAATTATACAAATTTCTATTATTCTCTAAATTTTATTAATTGATCATAACTTCTTGATCGAAGTAAACTTGTTAAGCACCAAAAAATATATCAAATCAGCATATTTTATTTTACTTTTCTTAAAATTTGAAGAAAAGATGCTTAATTTTGGAAATTTTTATCAAAAATTCAAAATTAAGCATCTTTTCTTCAAATTTTAAGAAAAAAAAAATAAAATATGCCAATTTGATATATTTTTTGGTGCTTAACAAGTTTACTTAGTGCAAGAAGTTATGATCAATTAGTAAAATTTAGAGAATCATAGAAATTTGTATAATTTTATTAATAAAATTATACAAAATGCTATGATTCTCTAAATTTTACTAACTGATTTATACTTTTCACTATAAGTAAACTTGTTCAATATCAAAAAATACATATATTTTTATTCAAACTCAAACTAGTTTGCAAAATTTGGACTAGCCTGACCAAACTATGATTGAGTTTGAGTTTAGTATAAAGTTTTAAGAATAAAATTTAGAGTTTGAGTCTGGTCTGAACTAGACCAAAACCCAAAATCACTAGTTCATATGAATACCAGACTGAATCTGAACATGTTCATGAACTTATGAACTGAACCTGAACTGAACCTGAACCAGTTCTAAAAGTTCAATACTGAACCTGAACCTGAACATGTTTTAAAAAATGTTTAGGTTCAGGTTCTATACTGAACCTGAACCTGAACTTGATCTAAGTTCAGTTCAGTTCAGGTTCATAGGAACACTAGATAAGCTATACCTAAAATAAAATAGTACAAGAAGAGAAATTTTAAAAGAGATATATATATATAAAGTTGATGTACAGGGAAACTTATAAGTAAATTTTAGCATTATTGCCAACATCTAAAATTCAAATGTGAATTTAATCAAATTGCAATTTGATTGAATTCGCTGATTTGAATTTTAGATATTGGTAATAATGTTAATTTTTACTTATGTACCTATTAATCCATGATATGAAGATGTCACTCTTTTCAGCTCATTATAATAAGATTTCAACAGGTTGTAGAGGTAGCCTGCAAAAACAGAGAAGAATGTTAGCATGCCCATAAACCCTACTGCTATGTATTACTTTTTAGTTTCTTTCAAAAAATTTATAGACAGCAAGAACTTTGCTACGATTGGTAACTTCTTAAACAAATTTCTCGCAACTGATTTTTGTCCTTTTATGCATCTCCACAACTATAATATCTCAAAATTATTTTTCGTAGATTTTGAGCAACCAAGTTCTCATTATATTGATGATACAAAGAATCAAGTCATATTCTTGTTCACTATTATTTAACCCAGGGAATACTTTTTTAATACTTTTTGTCTCAATACTACTTTGATCAGAAAGTATATATTAGAGACTAGTGACCAAACTTACTACAGATTATTTTTAATGCTCTCCAATAGTGCACTATCTTCAGCACTAACAAGAAAATGAGTGCCTACATCACAGCAGCTATAGGCAGTGTTGTCACTTGAACGTTTTTTGGACATTTTGAACATTTTTTCAAATTAAAATTACTTAAAATTTTATTAAAATAATCTATTTTAATTTTTTCACCAATGAGTCCAGCACCTAAAAAAATNGCGCAGTATTTCAAGTACGCGCATGTGCGCTATTTCAAAACCAACCTAGTTTTTTATGCACCAAAGAGATTTCAAAATAGTGCCTGTGTGCAGTGTTGTTACTTGGACGTTTTTTGGACATTTTGGACATTTTTTCAAATTAAAATTATTTAAATTTTATTAAGATAATCTATTTTAATTTTTTCACCAATGAGTCCAGCACCTAAAAAAATATATAATTATATATTTTTTTAAATTACTTTATTGATTAGTTAAACATGGGACATAGGCTTGGACGATCTTGGACATTGGACAAAAAATATAGTATGAACATGTTCAAGTGACAACACTGGCTATAGGTATCACAATTATATAGAGTAAAAAGGTGCCAAGAATATCTGTTAGTCTTATAAGTAAAATCAATAAGTGCTAACTACCTGTAATTCTGAAGTTTTTTTAGCTAGGCAGGATATGCAAAAATGATATCTCTAGTGTTATGTTGATAAACACGATAGTTCAACTTTATATTCCTACTCAATTAAATATGATACAGAATTTGAAAAATCAATTTTAAAACAAGAATTACCAACAAGATAAGATTCAACGGGCCTGCGAATTTTATACTTAATGTTGGTCACTTTCTTTCATTTTAGTTTATATGCACTAGAGCTAAAACCCAACTTAATTATTGCATATTCTTTGCTAGCAGCAATTATCGCTAAAGGCGAATAATTTTTAACTGCCTCTTTTTCTGCAAGTGTTCTAATTGCTTTAGAACATTTGATTCTCTTGATTTCTTCTAATAAATATGTATGATTTGGGAATTTTTATAATATTTAACCTTTACTTGGTTTGATAAATTAATCATGAAATTTTATTTTTGCTTCACATAGTCCCACTGGCATGTCTTTGTCATTTAGCATTTTTTATCAGAATATTTTTTTGGCGAGTGCTTAACTCCAGGTGTTTTGTAAAATGGCAAGTAAACTCTTTTAATATATCACTATTTACATTTTTATAGGAATTCCATTGTGTCATACATTGGTTACCAACAGCTACCAAACATTATTAAAATCCTCTAACAGAATCTCCAAAGGCAAATTTATATCAAAAAGAAGGCCTCTCTTTTTATCCAAAGTAAAATTCGTTATTAACACAGCTTCTGACAGAGCAATACAAGACAAGTCTATATTTGCTGCTCACAATATTGAATATAAAATAGAAAAAAAATTATAAAAGCAAATCATTAATTACTGATCCGGATAAGATCAGCACTACTTTTATATTAAAATTTGGGGGAAATTACTATGTTTTCATTATATGCTGAAATCTGACAACGTTACTATGATAAATAATTTTTTTATTAAGTTAACAGCTCAAGTCAATTAATTGAAAGTTGTAGAGCCTACTGAAGTGCATCTAATAGTAGTTAGATCATTCAAATCGGCCCAGTGTATGCTAAGTTATCATTAAAAAACGATTGGCTGACTATATAAAATTTCTAGTTTGTTTGTATAGAATTTTATATAGTCGGGCAATTGTTTTTAGTGATATCTCAGTTTATACTAGGCCAATTTGAATGTTTTAACCACTATTAGATGCGTCTCAGTGAGCTCTACAACTTTCAATTAATTGACTTGAGCTGTTAACTTAATAAAAAAATTATTTATCATCGTAACAGTTGTCAGATTTCAGCATATAATAAAAGTTCATATTGTACTTAACCCCAAAATTTACTATTGTCCCAATATGGTAATAGTGCCAATTTTAGCTGGATCAGCAATTAAGGGCTTTAAATTAGTGCTAAAGTATGGTTTAATAAAAACTAGCAGAAAATATAACAATTAAAATTATGTAATTGCGTATATTTGAAGTTCAGTATCAAGTATTTTTTAAAGAAAAAAAATTATATAAAAAAAAGATTTGTGAAAAAGCAAATCTAAAAATAAAATAAGACCACAGAAATTAATGTAAAGACTGCAGGAGAAATCAAACTAAACAACATGGCTTAATTAAAACTTGTGTTAGTGTTTGGGTTAATATTTTGAAAAGCAAAGCCTAAAAAAACTTGATTGCTTTTTTGCTGACAAATTAACAATCTCTGATTAATTATTGTTATCACTTTATCTAGCCAATAAAATTTTTCACGTGATTCTGCTTTGCTTTAGACATACCCCAAATAAAAATAAATTAAAAAAAATAAAAATTATTAAAAATATAAATGAATTAAAAAAATAATTAAAATTAATTTAAAAAAATAAAACCAAATTAAAAAAAAATAAAAAAAATAAATTGAATTTAAAAACAATATAAAAAAATAAATTAAGATAGATTAAAAAAAAATAAAAATTAATTTTAAAACAAATTAAAAAAATAAACTAATTAAAAACTAATTAAAAAAATAAAAATAATTTAAAAAAAAATATAGCAAATTAAAAAAAATAAAAATTATTAAAAATATAAATGAATTAAAAAAATAATAAAAATTAATTTAAAAAAATAAAACCAAATTAAAAAAATGAAAAATAAAATTGAATTTAATAAAAATAATATAAAAAAATAAATTAAAAAGATAAAATAAATTTAAAATAAAATAAAAAAATAATTTATAAAAATAAAAATATAAACAAGAAAAAAATAAATAATAAAAAAGGATAAACCTATACAATGCACTCTGTGATATACTAGTATATATTTAAATCTTAACAAAATAATTTTATATAACAAAAACTTAAAATTAATATGAGATTAGAGTTAGAGTTAGAGGTTAAAGCAAAATAATAACTTATATCATAATTTTGCAAGAAATTTTTTTTGTTAGAGCTCGAAAAGTAGTTATATAAACAAAATTTTTTGATAATACAAAGTTTAGAAAATTTTAGTACACAAAGGAAATTTGCACATTACACCTAATTTTTAAATTTAATTTAGTTAGTTTGAGTATGATATACAAGCACAATGCAGGGGATGCGAAGCCTAGAAAACTCCAATAAAAAATAAAAAAATAATTTAAAATAAAAAATTAAAAAAATAAAAATGATCTAAAAATAAAAATACTATATTTGATAAGAGAATTATAATACAACAGGGTGAACCCCGCATTGCTTGCTAGTAAAACCCACGTTGATTAGCTAAATTAGGTAAAATTCGCATTGTTCATGTGTAAAAAATGTAAATCCACTTTTGAATGAGTAAAATCCGCATTTTAATAGATAAAATATGTAAAACATGCTTTTAAAATATAAAACCCATATTTGAATATATAAAATTTGATATGATAATCTTAACTTTAAGCGAAGATATCTTAGCAACCACTTGATCAAATTCAATGAAATATTTTTTATTTGAATTCTATGGATCTATAGAATTCAAGTAAAAAAATTTTTATCGAATTTGGTCAAGTGGTTGCTAAGATATCTTCGCTCAAAGTTTTAGAAAAAATCAAAACGTCTATCAAAATACAAGCTGCGCCAAATTTTTCTAAAGTTTTGAGCGAAGGTAACTTAGTAACCACCTAACTAAATCCTATGAAAAATTTTTTATTTAAATTTTATATTTCCATAGAATTCAAATAAAAAAATTTTTATCGAATTTGGATAGGTGGTTGCTAAGTTACTTTTGCTCAAAGTTTAGAAAAAAATTAAAACATCTATTAAAATACAAGCTGCGCCAAATTTTTCTAAAACTTTGAGCGAAGGTAACTTATCAACCACCTAACCTAAGTCAATAAATTTTTTTATTTGAATTCTATGGATTCATAGTATTCAAATAAAAAATTTTCATCAAATTTGATCAGGTGGTTGCTGGTATACCTTTGCTCAAATATTAGAAAAAAATCAAAACGTCTATCAAAATAGAAGTTATGCCAAATTTTTCTAAAATTTGAGCGAAGATAACTTAGCAACCACCTAATCAAATTCAATAAAAATTTTTTATTTGAATTTTATGGATTCAGAATTCAAATAAAAAAATTTTCATCAAATTAGCATGACGGAAGTTCGATTTATGCATTGTGGTTACACAAGATTTTACATATCAAAAACATAAGGAATAGGGGTATATCATATGACAACTCATTAAAAAATTGACCAATTTCTACGAAACTTTACTTGGATATTCTGTGGCCATAATGTAGACGTTTTGTCAAAACATATCTAACACATCTAACGATCTGTATGACTGAATAAGGCACGAGTACGAATGTATAAATGTATATACAAATGTACTAGTGTGAGTATATGAATATATAGTTATATGACTGCTAAACAGTTAATATGATATTTGCATTTTTTTATTTATCTATACTTATAAAACTCTTATTTATAACCATTTAAATTGTTCAAATAGTTATAAGAGATACATACAATCAGAGGTATTGGTTTTGTTAGCTATAGTTTGTGGATACGAATGTAAGAAAATATATACTATATAACATAAAAAAACGGGTGCATGTTATATTTACTGTAACAATAGAATCTATATAATAAATAATATTTGTATTAATGTTTGAAAAATTGCATTCATGTTAAAAAAGAGTAAAATACAGTATCAATATTAAAAGATTATAACATTGAATAATATTAATGTATTTAATGTTTTTAGTGATCAATAATTCTAGAACATCATATTACATATCATAATTTTTAACATAATGATAAGAGCTATTAAATAAGTCCTTTAATAAGTTTACGTAACATAGATTGAACAGCGAAGGTTTTTTATATTTTAATATATCGAAAGTATCAAACTTACAATTTACTGATATTCAATCAGCCAATGATATTGGATGAAGATCATCTGATATAATAGCCAATTAAAAAGAAGTTCTGTCATGCTCATCAAATTTGATCAAGTGGTTGCAGAGATATCTTTAATCAAAGTTTTAAAGAATTTAAAAATGTGTATCACATGACAAATATGTTTAAATTTTTTGACAATCTTTGATCAAGAATATCTCTGCAACTACTTGATCAAATTTGATGAAAATTTTTTTATTTGAATTATATAGATCCGTAGAATTCAAATAAAAAAATTTTCATCAAATAAGATCAGGTGCTTGCAGAGATATCTTTGATCAAAGTTTTAGAATGCATATCACATGACAGATATGCTTAAATTTTTTGACAAAATTTGATCAAGGATATCTCTGTAACCACTTGATCAAATTCGATGAAAATTTTTTTATTTGAATTCTACGGCTCTATATAATTCAAATAAAAAAATTTTCATCACATTTAATCAAGTGGTTGCAGAGATATCCTTGATCAAAGTTTTGTCAAAAAATTTAAACATATCTGTTATATGAAAGACGTTTTTAAATTCTCTAAAACTTTGATCAAAGATACCTCTGCAACCACTTGATCAAATTGGATGAAAATTTAATTATTTGAATTCTATGAATCCATAAAATTCAAATAAAAAAATTTTCATCGAATTTGATTAGGTGGTTGCTAAGTTACTTTCACTCAAAGTTTTAGAAAAATTTGGAACAACTTGTATTTAGATAGATATTTTGATTTTTTTCTAATATTTGAGTGAAGGTATACCAGCAACCACCTGATCAAATTTGATGAAATTTTTTTATTTGAATTCTATGAATCCATAGAATTCAAATAAAAAAATTTTATTGACTTAATTTAGGTGGTTGATAAGTTACCTTCGCTCAAATTTTTAGAAAAATTTGGCACAGCTTGTATTTGAATAGATGTTTTGATTTTTTTTAAAACTTTGAGCCTAGCAACCACCTAACCAAATTTGATAAAAATTTTTTATTTGTTTTTTTTTTTTTAATTAAAGTGCCCGTCTTGGAACTTAGGAATTTTATTCAAGATATTAGAACCGTCAGTATCCTCTAGGGGAATACCGGCATTTGTTACATAAACAAGGATACATTTAGCCACACGTACACTTTTGGTATCTAATATAAGTGGTCCGCCCAAGGGTTCTACACTAGCTGCCATGCCTGCAAACCAACTACGGGAATTGCCTATTTAAACTCTCTGGTTCTAAACGAGGATACATCTAGCCACACATACACTTTTGGTATCTAATTTAAGTGGTCCACCCAAAGGTTCCACACTAGCTGCCATATCTGCCACTCAACTAAGGGAATTGTCTATTTAAACCCTCTGATCCATGTTCCACCTGCCAACCCATCTTGTATTACCGGAACAGACCCGTTACATAAGTCAGTCAGCAAGTTCTGGATACTTATCCATTGTCTTAGGACCCAGCTGGGTATTCTCGGTTCTGTTATCCTCGATGGAGACTTGGTAGAGCGGTACCTGTCCCATATCAGATATTCATCTACACTTCAGTACTTATCACTATGGCCGAGGCCAACACTTGCGAGACAGGGTTACCCCAGTCCTCTTACCAATACCTACTTCTGCCCTTGTAAGGTTCGCTCCAACCCTGGTACCCGCTATCACTTTCCTACTGGTCTTTCACCGGTTTCTCAAACTTCCAATCCAGTTGGCCTGAGAGGGTTGATCTACTCAGCATTAGGTGCCATCATGGTTTTTCTCCCCCTGGTACCTACTTCTATAACATAGGTCCTTTTCCTTCGGTATGACTCTGGCGGCCAGGTTGGTGGACCCTCTTCTCCGAAGGTCATATCGTCCAGTTCTCCAGCTCTGGTTTCTGATATTCCAGTTTTGGTAGCACTGTTAAAGATCTTTGCTACCTCCTTACTCCGGTCTTGCCAAATGGGTTTCTGTTTCACCAGTTCCTTAGATTTGTCTGTGTTATGAGGCACAACTTCGCCCGAAGGCTCCCATTCGAGATGGTAACCAAGGACTACAGGTCCGATCAACAGAAAACAGTTACCGGAACACAGGTCTATTTCTCAAAGCGTCGTCAATGGGATTTGAACCCTAGACCTGCCACTTGGGGGTAACAACTTACCAACTTCTCTAAGTTACCACACCCTTAATTTTTTATTTGAAGTCTATGGAATCATAGAATTTAAATAAAAAAATTTTCATTGGATTGAGTTAGATAGTTGCTAGGTTACCTTCGCTCAAAATTTTAGAAAAATTTGGCGCAGCTTGTATTTTGATAGACGTTTTGATTTTTTCTAAAACTTTGAGCGAAGATATCTTAGCAACCACTTGACCAAATTCGATAAAAATTTTTTTACTTGAATTCTATAGATCCATAGAATTCAAATAAAAAATATTTTATCAAATTTGATCAAGTGGTTGCTAAGATATCTTCGCTTAAAGTTAATTATTATATCGAATTTTTTACATATTCAAATGCGGTTTTATATTTTAAAAGCGGGTTTTACATATTTTATCTATTAAAATGCGAGTTTACATATTCAAAAGCAGATTTATATTTTTTATACATGAACAATGTGAATTTCACCTAATTTAGCTAATCAACGTGGGTTTTACTAGCAAGCAACGCGGTTTCAGCCTGTCGTATTATAATTTGATGCACCCAGCACCATGGTGTATTTCTGATTATGGGGTATATATATAATAAGTGATCATTAATAATCACTGTTTTTTTGTACTATATACTAATGTTTACTTTTTTTCCTGTTTTAGTTTGTTATATTTTGTGGTATTGTTGCTATTGTTGTCCTTGAGTATTGTCACTCAGTGGCATCTCTTTAGTGTCATCACTTTGGTGTTTCATCTTGGTGTGAATTCGTCATTTAGGCACTATGATTTTTATTTGCTTTGCTACTTGCTTACTCACTCACTTTGCTATTTGCTTAGTTTTGCCTGTTTTGCCAGTTGCTTTATACTGCTTGCTTTGCCACTTTGCCACTTGTTTTGTATCAATTATTTTGCTACTTTATGCCATAATTTCACTGGTTGCACTATACTTTTGGTGTTATTGGTATGAATTGTACTTTGTTTGTAGCCAGTGTGATTTCAGTTATATGCTATGCTTATTTAGGTTGAGAGTAGTTTTTATTCGTTGTTTTTGTTTTCCAGTTTGTACAGTATCTATTTCTAAGACTTTTTTCAGTTTTGTTAAGAGCGTCTTGGTGAGTATAGTTTTTTTATTCCAGTTAGTAGACGCATTTGGAAAATATGACAGTTTTTGGACTTTTTGGTTATTCTGGGACGTATAGTTTCTTCATGTAGACATATTTGGGAAGTATGACAGTTTTTGGACATTCTTGTTATTCTGGGGTATATTATTTCATTCTTTGATGTTTTTTGTTTTCTGGCTTATAAACCATTTACTAACGCTTTTTTCTTTTTTCTTTGTTTGTAAAGGCATTTGGAGCTAGGGTTAGATTAAGTTAGAATTAGGTAGTTTGGTTGTATCGAATATTTAGGAAAGTGAGCGAAGCGAAGGTGTTAGCTGGAGCAAAGTGACTACAGGGTGAGTGAAGCGAGCTCTGTCTGTGTTGTTGAGCATAGTGAAGCAATACAAGCTGTACTGAATATAATGAAGTGGTATATAAGAATGTATATTTATACATAGCTGTTAGCTTTGTTTTTGCTGTTAGGCTTGGATTAATATTAGGTAAGTAGAGTATATTAGTTTTTTTAGTAATTGCAATCAGGTAGTTAATGTGATTTGTAATATAACATAATTGTTGTATCATGCCATAAAGTGCAATAAATTAATTACTATTAATCGCTATAAAATATAATTCTTGTATAAGTAAAATGTTTAATAAATTAATCAAAATCATACTATTGATTATATCAATTATGTGATTTAGAGTGCAGCATTGATCGCATGATCTGGGGTGATCAGAGGTGCACTATAGTGCAAGTGCACCATTTTTTAAAATTCATATAATAAAAATTATAATAATTACAATACAAACTAATACAACAATATACTATATTACTGGAATAGTAAGTTTATAACAGAGCTTTTTACTATAACTGATAACTTATAGTAGAAATTATGATAATTCCAATACAAACTAATTCTAATCTTATACTGATTTACCATTGTATATATTGTATAAATTATGATAATTCCAATACAAACTAATTCTAATCTTATACTGATTTACCATTGTATATATTGTATTAGTAAGTAAGTTCTATAACAGAATTTTTTTTTTTTAAATATCAAAGGTGGGACTTGCTTTTATTAAATTTAATAGAAACTTTTTACAATACTAAAAGAAATTTTATTTTTCTATATCGAATTTTTACAGTACTAGTTATACAAAACAAAAATATAACTTTGCCGAAAACAATTATTTACTAATTTTAAATTAGCAATTATATATAAAAGAGTAAATTTATTAATTGCCTTATGTGATGCACCTTATATGTTACTCTTCCAATCAAATTTCAAGATTAGGTATAACATTACATGAAAAAAATTTAAAACAAACATTTGTTTTGTCAAAAATTGCCTATAACCTAAAATTGAGTATATGAAACCACTCTTAGGATTCTAACAAAAAAAATTTGGAGCAAATTTTACCATAAAACCTCCCCCCTCTTGCCCAAACATACAATTTATACCTTACCCTAACCCTAACCAATGAAAAAACAGATTATTTTAATTAGTTTGATTTTATATCACACCTAATTTTATAATCTGCAACAGGTGCGACAACATCACACATACAATATATAAATTCTATATAAAATTATGCTCTGATTAATAGCAAAATATAGGTTATCTTAACAAAAAAGTAGGTTAGCTATATGCTAAAATTAAAAATTATAGTTTATAATATAAACTTCTTTTTTATCACAATTTGGGCTTCTAAATAAACTTATATAGCAGATAATTCACTTATATTAATGTTAAAACATACTTTCTCAGACCTTTACTAAGTGAAAAATAGGTTAAAGTTAGAAAAAAATTTTTCTAAAAAATTTTTTAGGAAAAAATTTTTTCTATCTTTAACCCCATTTTTACTTAGTAAAGAGTCCAAAAAAGTGTGATTTAATCTTAATACAAGTAGAATTACCTACTAAACAAGTTTACTTAGAAGCTCAAAAAAAGTTATCTTGATAAAAAAGAGGTTTATATTACAAACTAAAAATTTTTAACTTTAGCATATAGCTAACCTACTTTTTTGTCAAGATAACCTATATTATACTACTAAGTAAAGTTGTTCAAAGCATAAATTTATATATAATTTTTAATTTAGAATTAGTAATTATTTGTTTTTGGCAAAGTTATATTTTTTTGTACAAAAATAGCAGACTGTAACTTGGCAGAAAAAGTAAGCTTATTTTCTTCTTTTGCTCTATATAATCACAAAATTTAATTTTAAATTAATATGCAAATTGAAACTAATCTTGGCTTCAAAGTTTATAATAATTTTATATATTTTTTTATAAATTTATATATAACAGAATATTGGTCCTAAAAAGTATAACAAATCATCTTACTATTAATTAAAAGTATAACTAGTACTGTAAAAATTCTATTATAGAACTTACTCACTAATTCAGTATATGCAATAGTAAATCAGCATGTAATTAGAATTATCATAATTTCTACTATAAGTTATAGTAAAAAGCTCTGTTACAAACTTACTATTCCAGTAATATAGCATATTGTTATATTAGTTTGTATTGAAATTAGATTATTTTTATTTTTTAATTTTTTTTATTTTGAATTATTTTTTATTTTTTATTATTTATTTTTTTCTTGTTTTATTTTTATTTTTTTCTTGATTTTTTATTTTTTTCTTGATATGTTTTTTTTTTAAATTATTTATTATTTTATTTTAATTTATTTTTTTATATTATTTTTAAATTCAATTTTATATTTTTATTTTTTTAAATTAATTTTTATTATTTTTTTAATTTATTTATATTTTTAATAATTTTTATTTTTTTAATTTGTTTTTATTTTTTTAAATTATTTTTTATTTTTTTTAATTAGTTTTTAATTGTTTTTATTTTTTAATTTGTTTTAACTTTATTTTTTATTTTTTTAATTACTTTTTTATTTTTTTTAACTTATTTTTTTTTTTAAAATATTTTTTTATTTTTTTTCTTTGAGTTTAGCAATACACTAATTCTAACTAAACAAAACAATGCTTTACTTTGAAGTAGTTATTCAAACTATATCACAGATTGAATCAAAAAATATCAGGTATATACTAGAAAACTTGTTTCTTAATATGTACTTGGTATGTACTATATCAGTATTTATTAATTCAATCTGTGTATGTTATGTGATACTGGTGATATTATGATATCACTAGTGTAATCCAAAGTATTTTCTTTTTCTTTAATTGGTTTTTAATTATTTTTTATTTTAAATTATTATTTTTATTTTAAAGTATTTTTATTTTAAAATATGTTTTTTTTTATTTTAAATTATATTTTTATTTTAAATTAAATTTTTTTTCTTTTAAATTATTTTTTTATTTTAAATAAATTTTTTTATTTTAAATTATGATTATATTTTATATTTGCTATATAACTGCATAGAGTTAATTCAAATTTTAGTCTGAATTAAGCTTAATTTAGATTGAAATTTGAAATTACACCTTTTCATGTTACTTCATAATTATACAGAATTTTTTTTAATTTTTATCTTTTTATATGTTCATTTTATTGAGGGGACAACAAAGGGGAAGGAGAGGAGTAATGTTACTGAAAAATTAACTTCAAGCAACCTATAGATAATGACAAAAATACAATAATTATATTTATTAAGTTTTTTTTATTTCTTGAAAAAATTTAACATAGAAAACATCAAATTTTTCATTGCGAACATTTGTACTGCCTTTGACAATTAGAGATTATCAATTCATATATCCTATAAAAATTTGAAAAAGAAAAATGTGCAAAATGCATAAACTTATTTTCAAATATAGCCAAAGACCTAATCTAATGATAATGTAAAAAAACAAAGCCTTTTTATCAATTAGAATTGCATTGCAATTCTCTTTCTTTTTTTAATTTTTTTTTCAGGAATAGCAAATAGCCTACCTATTATAAAAAGGGTTGACAAAAATTTCCTTTTCTGTAATTTTGAGGAAATTTGACTGTAGATCTTTTGCATAGAGATACTATAAATGATCAAATAGTAGTATGATCTAACCATGTTAGTAAAGTTGACTTGGTCAGGTTTCATATATACACAACCATCACAATACATACATATATAGAAAAGGATCAGGCAGAATTAAATATCTTTAATTAAAAAAAAATAAAATAAAAATGTAAAATATAAGGGAGGCGTAGTATTGTAGACAGGAGTATTGTGAACAGGGCAGTTATCTTACGATCTAGTAATCAGAATTGGATAATTTTTATAACATTCGAATCTCTCAGAGAGATGAATCAAATAGCATAAAATCATCCAATTCCGATTACTAGATCACAAAATATTATTATTTAAATTTTTGTATATATTTGAAAATCTGCAAAATTTTTACATAATATAATTTAATGATCCTGGGATCCCATGATTGGGTTTTAATGTTTTTATGTTTATTAGAACCATCTCACTGAGATGGTCATTTTGGTGGTAAAATTATCCAAATGGACTAGTAGATAAAATTTATTCACTATGTCTACAATACCCTCTTCCTTCTAAAATTTAGTTTTTATATTCTATTTTGTGTACTAATTATTTATATCTAAGACTATATATGATATAAAGATTTTTTACAGTAATTTATTCTTTATTAAGCATAGTTCAAATAATAAAAATTATATAAAAATCTATTTGATTATTAAAAAGTTTTATTAGTTGAAACTTTAACATGTCCATAATACTCTGCCTCCCTTATAATATACAGTAATTAAAAAAATAAAAAATTTAGTATTAGTATTAGGATAGGATTGTTACTTTAAAAAGACTTTGAGTTTGCATATATATTATGCAAGCTTTACTACAATCGTTCATTTTTGCGGAAGTGACAAAATATCCTAGATTTAGATTGTTCTCAAGCAGCTCTCTCAATGAGATTTGCTAGCAATCAAGGCGCTGCTCAATTATTCCAATTAATCGAATTTAATTAAATGATCTTTATAATAATTTTGCAGGAAATTCATTGTGCAAAATGTGGATTTTAAATTTTAACCAATCAGAGCAACTCTATGAAAAAAGATGATTGCTAGGTTATAGTTGTTAGGTGAAACCATTTTGCTCAAGTGGTGAAAGACAAAACCTAAACCTGCCGAAAGATGAAAGACGAAACCCTCTGGTGAAATGGCGAAACACTCATGAAAGGCGAAACCTTTTGCGAAAGGCGAAACCCCTGGTGAAAGTTCATAGGAGAAGTTTGTTTGATGGATGGCATAGATCAATTGTCCAGGTAACTTATTTATATGGTTTAAAGTACTTTTTGAAAGCATAACATTTACTAATAAAAATTCACTGCAAGTGGATTATATTTTTATATTAAAGCTGTTGAAAATCCATCAAATACAACTATGGAACTACTAAAGATATTGGGTAAAACACATTCAACTAATGAAATCTTGAAATATTAACAATCAAATTTGCTGATATGTCCTACTGACAGAATATACAGCATGCATTACGTAGTTTGCTTCCAAGATGGTTTAAACATATTGGTTTTCAGATACGATATATAATTTAAAATAAATTTAATTACTGATCCGGATAAGATCAGCACTATTTCTATATTAGAAATTGGGGCAAAATTCCTATGATATTAACTATATGCTGAAATCTGAGCAGAGTCAAATGAAATGTATTTTTTTATTAAGTTAACGACACATGTCGATTAATTGAAAGTTGTAGAGCTCGACGAGACGCATCTAACGGTGGTTAGATCATCCAAATCGGCCCAGTGGATGGCGAGATATCGTCGAAAAACGATTGGCCGACTATATAAAATCTCTGTAAACAATTTTGTTTACAGAGATTTTTATAGTCGGCCAATCGTTTTTCGACAATATCTCGCCATCCACTGGGCCGATTTGGATGATCTAACCACCGTTAGATGCGTCTCGTCGAGCTCTACAACTTTCAATTAATCGACATGTGTCGTTAACTTAAAAAAATTACTTTTCATTTGACTCCGCTCAGATTTCAGCATATAATAAAAATTTATATTGTACTTATCCCCAAAATTTACTATTGTCCCAATATGGTAGTAGTGCCGATCTTATCCGGATCATCAATTAATATATATATTTTTTAATTTTATTGCAGATTTTGAAAAGTACTTTAGTTATGTTTATAATCATGCATTAAAGAATTGGACGACTTGTTCATTGAAAAATTTTTTCAGTCCAGTTGTAACAAAACCCTGATAAGTTTCAAGTTATTTTAATTTCAATAATTACACGAGATAAAATTTTATTTAGGGCCTAATCCAAATTGGATAATATTCCTTCTAAAGTTATAAGTGTGCGAGAAGTTTTACAAGCACAATTAGTATCACGAATAGGTAATAATTAACAATACTGTATATTTATTAAACACTTTATATAATTACAGTAGTATAAAATTTTATAATTACAACTTTGTTGTGTAAAAATGAACAGTGTAGAGGTGATTGTACAAGGTATTTTTAAAGTATCGGGGTACTATTCATTGAACTTTATGATTGTACCAGATTAGAGATGAGCAAGGTAATTTGCTTATTACTTTAAAAGTTAAATCACAATATAATAACATACTAAGTTCAGAAGTTGTTGTATATAAAAATCTGCTTTTACGTAATAAAGTAAATTATTTTGCCAATTTCTAACCCAGATATCAATCAAATTTAGCATACAAATCATTACAGTGTAGATCTCATAGGGGAACCTTACGGTAGTTTCACTGCCTTTTGCCACTTTATTAGTTTCGTTACTTTTTGCTAGTTTCGTCACCTTTTGCCAGTTTCGCCCCCTTTCGTCAGTTTCGCCACCTTTCGCCAGTTTCGCCACTTTTGCTAGTTTCACCATTTCGTCTATTAAATTTTTTTTGACGATAGTCAAAACTAGGTTACGCCTTTCGCCAATGGCGAACCTCTAGGTTTCGCCTAACAACTATATGCTAGGTCCAGGTTTTTGTGATTGAACCGATTTAAACACCATCCATTTCAACCAATCAGATCATTTTATTAACCATAGAGGGAAGTGCTTGAAAACAACCTTAATATAAATTATTAATAATCTAGGCCTCTAAGAAGAAATTTTCAGCACTAATTTAGTTTTTTACTAGCACTATTTACGGGGTCTTAACGACAGAGTATGAATAATTGCTATTTTTCATACTCAGTTAAAAAACCTGGTTAAGGCCTCGTTAATAGTGCTAGTAAAAAACTAAATTAGCATTTTGCTATGAAAATTTCTTCTTAGAGGCCTATATTATTAATGATTTACACTTAATCTATGATATTTTGTCGTTTTCGCAAAAATGTAAGAATTCCGCAAAGAAATAAATTGCGAATAAATTAATGACATAACTACAAGAGTTAAAACATTTTACTCTAAAAAAGGCTTTGAGTTTTGCTTTTATTTGTAAAATAAACTGCTAATAAATTAATAAAATATTTATAATATCATTCCAATATTATTATCTTTGAAAAGGTGTAAAATTTGCTATCTTGTTGGCCAAAATTGTTATTAGTTATTAAAAAATTTAGAATCAATATCCTAAATTACTACTTTAAAGGTTATAAGTACTAAATAATGCTTATTATTTGCAAATAGTCACATACTCAAATTTTGTAAAGAATGGTTAGCATCTAATTTTACATATAAATCCAGACAAATTTCATCAGTGGTTTACGTTATATTCCTCTCTTCGAAGGAGGGTGTGCATTTATGGTCGCATTCATGCAGCCCAAAACCATCTCAATTTTTTCAATCCTACGGATTCCAACTAAGATATTGGTTTGGTTTTTCCCAGGAGTTATTATATCTAGGTCGGTCAAATTGAACTTTTTGATAGCAGTAAATGAATCGCTTTCTAATTTGCACTAATCTATAGTTTCACAAGTATATATGAGTAACGGTTCACCGGGCGTGGTAAAATCAAAAACATCGTTTTCTAAGCTTAAGGAAAAATTTCCAGATATTGTGAAAACATTATCAACAGCAGAGACGGGTGGATTAGGAGATACCGTGACCTCAATTGAGTGAATGGGTGGAGAATAACTGTCAGTGCATTGATTGAACTTAATTGGGTCTGCCGAAAAGGCAGAGTTAAACACTGTGAAAAGCATAACAAAAGTTAACACAAAAAAGCCAAAATTCAGTTCTTTCATTGTTGTAAGGAAAATTAAAGTTTTTTTTTTTTTTTTTGAAAAGAAGCAGTATTTAAGTAAAATATTAAAACTTCATTGAATATTAAATTACCTATGAAAAATAGAATGAGTTATGATAATAGCGATAAAAAAATTATAATAGCGATAAAAAAATTAAATTTATATACTTTTTTACTAATAAATTTAATAAATAAAATTATTTTTAGAAAATAGGATTTGTAAATAAATTATTATAATAAAATCTTAAATTTTGATTGACTGGCCCAGTGCCACTTTTTGCCGTGGGACCCCCATATAAAATACTTGATTTAATAATATACTAGCATCACCCGGTGTATAAATAAGAACATGATTTTAATATTTCGTTTGTTTATTATATTATTTAAAAGGTCGATATAAATAAATTACACTTTAAACTTATACTGGCTTTTCAGTTTTTTGTAAGTATATACTGTAATAATAATTATTATTATATTATAAGTTATATATAAATACACACTTGTACAGTAAGTACTTATTTTATTTTTCTATTACATACTTTACACAGTACGGAATATAATAAGAAAAGCGCAAGTTGAACGCTGCGTGATAAAAGGATTATTCTATACTATTATTGTTCCAAGCCATTTCTGAATTTACTTCAATTCTGAATTGAAACGTGTTCTTTCTCGATTTTCACAGATCATGAGACCATAGAATACTTACTTATTAATAATTACATTTACATTTGCAATGATTTTTTTCATTGATATTTATAAAGACAATTCTTTTATTGTTTCATCTTTTTTTTTTTTACACTTTATTGAGCAAGGATATGACTTCGTGATTCGTGAAATTCGTTATAATGAATGTTTAAATACTAAAAATTCTGATCTTCAGTGTAACCCGAAATTCAACAGAAGAACTGCTCATGCCTAAACAAGATATGAATAACTTGGGGATGCAAGTTTGTTATGTCGAAAATTTTACGAAATAATCTGTGCTACCACCAGGCTGAGCATGACGGTCATGAAAAAACCTAAACTTGGTTTTTTTTTATCTTCCATCTTCTTATTAGGTTAGACAAGACACTAGAGTTGGGCAACGAAACCCGAAACTATATATAAAATCCCGAAACCTTTTCCGAAATTCCGAAACCTATTCTGAACTCTATACTATACTGAAAGGGTTAGAATTTTGATTTTAGACTTTAAGACATAAAGTACATTATAATTAGATTGCATTTCAAAAATGTTTTGTTACTTTATAGTAAACATGCATTAGTTATTAACATTCTAATTTGAAGGTTTCGGAAAGGTTTCAGGTTTCGGGTCACAACTCTACAAGACACCCGACCAGATTCCTGCTGTTGCCGAAAAACAAATGCGGATGTGTTCTACGCGGGAATGCAAAAATTATTAATTACATTGTTAAAATATATATGAATGTTCGAATGTATTCCTTTAATGTATGAAAAGTTAGAATTTAATATTTAGCGTTTCATTTTTATTCGCGCTTATTTATTTTATTTATTTATTTTAATTTTTTTACTTTATTATTATTATTATTATTATTATTTTTGCTTTTTTTTTTTATTAATTGATAAATGGATAGCGGTTCTAAATGACAAATGACATTTCACGATTCACGAATAACACATGCCAATTGAAAATCAACATAAATTCAGAAATGATGCGGAACATTATATTAACACATGCCAATTGAGAATCAACACAAATTCAGAAATGATGTGGAAAATTATAATAATAAAGGGTTTCAGAATTAAAATTCGTAAATCTTATTTTGAAAAACAAGAAGATAATTTTCAAATAAGAGATGTACGAATCTTATTTATTTTTTAATTAAAATTTGATTACACTTAATTATATGATCTTAATTACTATAAATTATTTTATTGTTAATCGATACTGCTTCTAATATCGTTTTATTATTATTAAATAGTCTCTAAACACCCCCATTTTCCGATTTCAAAATTTTGATACACAAATAAGATTTTTTAAACTCTTATTTATTTCCGAAATACGCCAGATCTCTTTGTCTGGCCACTAATGACACCTGACGAATACGTAAGTTAGAATAGAATGTACAAAGTACAAACTTCATGCATAAATCATTTTTTTTATATTAACAATATAGAGTTACTTTATTTGATTGATGCATTATAATATAAATATCTTATCCGGATATAACCATTATTCTTTTATTTGAATAGGAACCGCTATTTTTTTCCTTTCGCCGTCTCTTTCCATTCGGGCATTATTCCGGTCGACCGGAAAGGTTTCAACCTTCGCGAAGCAAATATCTATCCTTTTACTTTTAGAAAATTCGGTTATTAGATTTTGTTAAATGTTACAACCTTTCGGATAAAGAGTTATCCGGGTACGAGCACTAACTCCAATAAGATAATCACAAGTATGGTATTATAATGATCGGCAAATTATATACGAAATACTACGTTGAATTTTCTGATTGGTCGATAGCGTGCGTTTGTGCTTTAATATAATAGATATCATTGATCAAATTTTTCACGAGCCAGATTGATAAATATCTAGATTACAAAATTGCACTGCATGACCATGTATAGTAAAAGTGATCGAGCAAAAATTTAAAAAACTCAATATTAAACCTTAATAAATGAAAGATGAATCTTCATTTGTATTTTGGCACGTATTGTAACTATTAAGGAGGAGAGTGTATGCTTTTAACCTATTTAACTCTAATAGTTTCTAGGAGATAAGTTTCTGATTTATTCGAATATAGGTCTTTCAGTTTACTTCCTTTATTTTTCCTTAAGTAAATCGAAGGGAACTTCTCTACATGTCCCCATGTATCCCTTTTTATTGAAGTCAAATTCATTCGAATATATACATTTGGATTTAGTACATTAATGTGCTATCTAACACGCTACATGCTATTAATAATGATACTGTTATTTATAATTCTTACCCCTTAACATTCACACGTTAACGTGTTTTGAAGATTTTACAAAAAAGGAGTGATTATATGTAAAACACGGATTTTGACTAAACTAATTGGGAAATTTGAATCTCAAATGTCACAAATTCGAATTGTGACAGTATATTTATTGTTATAAGTTTTTGTTTTTGCCCGTGATTCGTCACATTTCTTTTATTCTAACGGAAAATATTTTCGTACAAAAATTTTTATACTGTATAATTTTATAAGCACTATCTTGAGAAGTGCTGCATGGCCTATCTCCGCATACGCCCGAAAAATTTTTATCGAATACGGGTTGTATATATTAAAAATTTTAAGGTTAAATAGGTTTTCAATTTCGTGATTTATATATGATACATTCTTATATGGATTTTGTCATGTTTACTACATTGTTGCCAAACTCTATATTTATAGTAAAATATACATATTGATAAAAAATATCGTTTAACTTTTATTTTTATACGATTAAAAAAATTTTGTTTTGCTCGCTTTATAGAAAATCTCTTCGTAGGCATTTTATTTCACTGACAATTAGTTTAAGACAAGTTTATTTTACGGACAATTAATACACTAAAAAATTACTGATTGTCATTTATGTATTTTGAGAAAATTTAAAATCTAAAATTTAATTTTGATTTTTTCAATCATTTAATCAATCAATCAATCGTCAAATTAATCTAACGAAATATAATAAAATCATTATTAATGTTTCGATCCTATTCTTTAAGGGCTATCCGGATTAAATTCGGATCCTACTTTGTGTATCCGTTATCATATATATTAGCGTTAGGGTTAGAATTATAGCTTTAAAAATCAGCCTGTATTTTACTGACCATACTGATCAGCGGTATCGTATATTCTTTATTGTTACACAGTAAATTTTTATGTTCGTTTTGATTATTGGTGATCTTAAATTTCCGCAAGTTGTACACTTTGCGACCACATTCCTAGATATTTCATGATTTACCGTAAAAAATTTGGCACACAATACTGTCGTGATTAAACAATTGTTAATGAATTTTAAATGTGATGACATTCTTTATCATTGCTATATTTAACGCTTAGAAGTAATCGACGTTGATTATAATTTTTTTGGTTTGACGGTTGAAAGTTAATATTCTTCAAGATAGGCTTTTATAGGGAATTTGGGTTTCGCAAATGTTAACCGTTTGTAGGATGTATTATATTTCTCTCTAGCGTTTGCTCGAGCTTTAGAAAGCGAAAGAGCAATGCAGCGCAGCGCAGCGTTAGCTATTAGCCATTAGCGCTCAAAAAAATTCCGCTAGTCGGAGAGATGTTTGAATATATACGAAAAAAGTTGAATGAATGGTAAATAAGGCAAAAATTGATAGAGTTACCAAAAGCTGCATAAATATATCTTGTGATCATTATATATCAGATATTAAGGTACATAAATTATTGCCTTTATTTAGTTAAAATGCATGGACGTTGATGATAGAGATTTATTGAAAATTAATAATTGAAATTTATCTTGTCAAACTTCAGGACGTCATATGTTACAATTAATTTACCGTGATTCGGAGGAGGTAGTTACTTGCAGTGAAAAAAAATACAAGGTGAGGGGAATAAAATTTGAAATGCCTTATTAAATTTGACTGTAGATTTTTTTTTGAAAAAAAGGTTTAGGCCAAATAAAGTTAATATTTTTTGGTTCTCATAACATAAGACAAAAAAAAAAAAGACCAACCAACCGGACTTTTACTTAAAAAATTTCTGGGATATTAAAAATTTACTAAATTTTTCTGTTTCGTTTGGTAAATTATCTAAATATCCGGAAACTACATTGCTATTTTCAAGCCTTCAGACCGGAGACAGCGATGTAGTTTATTGAGAGTTAGGTAATTTATCGGACGAAACAGAAAAGAATCCGGGAAACGAGAAAATTTTTTGGTGTCACATTTTAAATTTTATTTTTATAAAGTTATGACCTAGAAATACAGAACGGTCTAAGTGTACATATGGGCGGATTTAATTAATTCATAAGTAGGGCTTATTTTTTTAAAACTTTAAGGCTGAATAACGTTTGATTTACTTGTCCGTTTTGAATGATTTTACTACCAAATTGATCGTCTCTTTGAGACGATTCCAACGAGCCCAAATCATTAAAACCCAATCACAGATCGTTAGATAATACGCTGTCAAATTGTGAAGCACCTAGGTGGTGGGAGAAATGTGTTAGACCTATGTCTAGCCCATTTCTCCCGCCCCTAGGTCGTCACTATTTGACAGCACATTATCTCACGATCCTGTGATTGGGTTTTAATGATTTTGGGCTCGTTGGAATCGTCTCAAAGAGACGAACATTTTGGTAGTAAAATCATTCAAAGCGGACAAGTAGATCAAACGTTATTCAGACTTAAATTAAACAAATAAAGACCTACTTATGAATTACTTAAATCCGCCCATATGATTTGCACATAAAATTTGATTGGCTGGAATTCACGTACCAGTACGATCACGTTTCTTGTGTAACATGAAATGTGTATAGGGATGGTTTCCTTCAACTTTTTTTTGATGTCGCTTATCCTGATTTTTGCAAAAACCTTTTTTGGTAGGAGTAATGATTTTCATTTTTTCGCTTTTGGAAAGAGTTAAAATTTTTACATACCAAATATGTAATATATATGTAAATCATTGTTATGATGCAATATAGTGTACTAGATTTGGCGATGTCCTTGTAACGATGATAATACTAATTTTTGTCGACCCCTATAGAAATAAATTATTCTTTTTTTCAATTATACTTGAATCACTCTTTTTTGTTAATATATGGGGTCTTTGCCTTGAAAATGACCTTATGGGACTAGGGCTGTAAATCGATTCTATAATAATCGTTTTAATCGTTAATCGAATTGAATCAATTCTCATTCTGTATAATCGTTTTAATCGTTTTTACAAACGATTAAATATTCTGAAATCGATTCTAAATATATAATCGTTTTATATTAAATATTTAAATGCATAAATTTTTGATAAATATCTCTTCGTTTTAAGTGTATGTGTAAAAATATAAAGCTACGTTTATTATTGAAAACAATAGGCTTAAAGTTTAAAAACATAATACGCCTTATAATTTTTAATAAGTTACAACGATGTGATTTCAGATAGCTATAGAGGCTTTGAAAAATAATAAGTTAAATAGTAACAAACACAACCGTTTATATTTTTTATGTGCTTATCAAAAAACCGAGTATATTAAAATAAGCGACAATATTAAATAAATATTATAGAATGGCTAGTACAAATGATAGGCTTATGTGTCTATTGTTTTTAATAACAAACACAGCATTATATTTTCTTATATATCTAAAAGCAAAGAAAATTTATTAAAACATTGTAATAGTCCGTAAGTATAAAACTAATAATTATAAAATGGCTGAATACAAATAATAAGCATAAAGATTTTAATTATCGAATGTACTCTATTTTTTATAATAGTTTTTAAATATATAAATATTCGATACAAATAATTTAATTGAGAGTTTATTTTTTGTTCGTATCAATATGGCTACTACAACAAGAGCTAAACGTCGTCAACTTGAAAAACAACAAAATACTTCATTAATTGAAAATAATAAATTAAATGAAGATGATAGATTAAAAATAATTTGATTTTAGAGTGGAGTTTTTTTTAGCATTCGCTTTTTTCTCCACAATTTTTTAATTTATATTTTATTTTATATAATTATTCTATTTATTACTTTTTTATACATTAAATAAAAAATTAAATTTATATTATTTATAAATAACTTATAGCATTTAACAGTACAAAACAGATTAAAGCTCAGTATGACAAATCAAAAGATTCGATCATCGATTCTAAAACGATTTTAGGGATTCGATCATCGATTCTAATTTTTAGAATCGATTTACAGCCCTATATTGGATTATGTAGATCTTATGAATAAAAATTAAAATTTCTAGCTATCCAGTAATCCAATTCAAATAAACTTTTTTTTAATTTTGTAGAGCTTAGTGAGTTTTACAAAATAAAAAAAGGGTTATTTGAATTGTATTACTGGGTGGCTAGAAACTTTAATTTTTATCCATAAGATCTACATAGTCCCGTAAGGTCATTTTCAAGGCAAAGACCCCACATTATATTTAAATCGACCTTTTCACTACTCGAAGTTGGACCCATCATTAAATGATAGGTTAGATTTAATCATTTTAAACCAATTTTACAATATATAGTCTATTATTTAGTAGATCATGGATCCATTATCCGTTTTCATATTAAATTTAACGGATATTCGACGGATTTTACTATTAAATTTCGTAACCAAGTGATAACTGATCCAATTTCTATATTTTGATGATGGCCATTTACAAATTTATCAAAATTCCACAAGATGTGCGAGATGTAAAATAGTGTTGAATGAAATGATAATCTTATGAGTCATAACCAATTATCAGGTGTACATGGAAATTAAAATAATCGAATCAGGCAGTCATTTTAATGAATATTTAACAACGTTAAATAATCATTCTAATAGTTTTTTCTGGTTAGTGTTAAATAATCATTCTAATAACTCTTTATGGTTAGCGATAAGTAATCATTCATTCTAATAGCTCTTTGTGGTTAGTTTTAAATAATCATTCTAATGTTCTTTTATGGTTAGCGATAAATAATCATTCTAAAAACTCCTTATTGCTGTGTTAAATGATCATCCTAACGGTTCTTTATTGTTGTGTTTGATTCGTGAGAAATTCAACTTTCATCAACAAAAGGCGATATTTAATTGATATATGTCGTCATAATGAGTTTATTTATAAATATGTATTTTCAAATTTTTCGTACCCAAGAGTTTAACATACTGAATAATATCTAACAAATTTCAACATAAGAATTGAAAAATATAAGTATATAATGGAGATTAGTTTAATGGGGAGATTGGCATTCCGATAACTTTAAGAATTATTAACAAATTTGCGATTAAATTTTTATTCTATTATAATAATGATGATGTAAGTTATGGTACTAACTTTTATTTAAACTCAAAACCTAATACATAAGTCTCAGCCTATGAAATCGCAGTTTTATTTTTACTAGTAATTAATTGCATTATTAAAAATTAATCTAAATCGCGTGATTGGCTAATTTTATGACGATCCAACAAGTTTATCCTATCCCATATTTTGTATTATTAACTAGCCAGTAACTTCTATTTCCTGTACCCACGAAACCGTAAAATAGTAAAATTATATTCTAATAAAATATAACATTAAATAAATGTTTGATGCGGTCTGTGAATTAGTAGTCATAATGAAGATTTATAATAAGACAAAAAACTATTCTTAGGCTTAATAAGTTTAAATTATAGTAGCTTCACTTATACTGCAGTATTAATCATTTACGAGAGTTAACAAAGGTAGTACCTCGATCCTATTCTTTAATTAAAGGCCCCTAAATGCTACCCCTTAAATGCAACACCTCTCTAAATGCACGTCCTTTCTTGGGCCCAACTAATATTACATATATAGGTTTTTACCTCTCTAAATGCAATACCTCTCTAAATGCACGTGCTAGAGCTGGTCCCGACGACGTGCATTTAGGGAGGTCTGACTGTACTACTTTGTATATAACTTGACTCTGGACGAATCTGGATTCAATTATTCAATCCGTATTCTATATGAATCGTTGGCAAACGGCCAACGGCCAATTGGCTAATATTTAAATTTCGGTCAAAAATTTCTAATTTACACAATTTTAAAAAAGACTATAGTGTATTAGAAAGTTGTTACGGTTTTATTATAAGGTATTAAAATAAATTATAAGTATTAATAAATAAGATAAAAAATTTTAATCTTTATTTTTTTTAATAAATAACCAGATTTTAGTACATTGCAATATTGATTTCTATATTTATTATCTACCGATTTATTAAAGTTTTTATCGATCGACAGTAATCTTTACGTGTCATTCATGGTAAACGTTTTGTCAATTATGTACATCGTACATACTGATTGCAATGGGCGTATATGCTAGACACAGTGGTGTAGCTATCCGAAAATATTTTGCATCAGTATATACGTTATGTCAAATAGCATTTATTCTATTAGTTAGCGATGATTATATAAAANTACCGATTTATTAAAGTTTTTATCGATCGACAGTAATCTTTACGTACATACGTATATGTGCTGATATTAACTTGTAGCGGCATTTATCTTAAGAAATATTGATAGAAGTTATTTGAAACTAATTTTTTTTCAAAAAAAGAATATGCTTGTTATATTAATAATATTAGAGTACATAGTATTTGTCATAAGCTTATGCTAAGAAAAAAAATAAGTAATTTGTAGCGATCAGGTATCATTCCAAAAAAGATAATATTTTAATAATACTTTTAACATTTTACACAGATTTCTATATTTATTATTTACCGATTTAAAAAAATTTATTATATTTGGATCAACAGTGATCTTTATGTACATCGTACATACTTATCGCAACGGGTACATATGTTAAAACACAGTGGTGGCAGCTATCCGAAAATATTTTGTATCAGCATACATGCTATGTCAAATAGCATTTACTTTAAGCTATATTATTAGTTAGTTAGCGATGACTATGTAAAAATAAAAAACTTGTTTTTTATCAAAAAAGAAAAAAGTATACACGTTATTACTGACACGTATCGGAGTTACATTTGTCTAAGCCATTACAGTGGCAGTTGCATTAAAATCTCTTTTTTTCAAAAAGGGAAAAAGTATATACAATATTAATGGCATTTATCCTTAACCATAATAGCGCGGTTATTTGAAAATTTGTTTTCTTTTTTAATTAAAATAAATAGTATAATTAAGAATAGGAAATAGTAGAGCAATAGAGTATATAAAAACACTATGAATTTTTTTCCTAATTCGTAATGGTAGATTTTACCAAAAAAGAGGATTCATGGTAAACGTTTTGTCAATTATGTACATCGTACATACTGATTGCAATGGGCGTATATGCTAAGACACAGTGGCGTAGCTATCCGAAAATATTTGCATCAGTATATACGTTATGTCAAATAGCATTTATTTTAAGCCATATTATTAGTTAGTTAGCGGTGATTATGTAAAAATAAAAAAACTTTTTTTTATTTATCAAAAAAAGAAAAAATGTATATATGTTATTACTGACACATTGGAGTTATATTTGTCTAAGCCATTATAGTGGCAGTTGCCTTAAAATACCTTTTTTTTTTATTAAAAATTAAAAAATGGGAAAAAAAAGTACATGCAATATTAGCAGGATTTATCCTTAACTATAATAGTGCGGTTATTCAAAAATCTTATTTTTTTTCTTTAATTTAATTAAAAAAAAGTGGCATTTATTTTGAAATTCAAAAGAAAAAATAGTATAAGCCAAAATAATGTGGCTTTTACCGAAAAAAAATAGCCAAAATAATGTGGCTGCTTATATGAAAAGAAAAACTATATATTTAATTCAAATTCGTAAGGCGGGCGGGTGGGGGTACTCTAGAGTAATTTAAACATGATAAAGAGTATCAAATTTGATAAAGAGTATAATTAAGAAAATAGTAGAGTAATAGAGTATATAGACACATCACGAATTTTTTTCCTAATTCATAATGGTAGATCTTACCAAAAAAGAGTATTCATAGCAAATGTTTTGTCGATTATGGATCATGAACCTAACAGTGGAATATTCTAATAGAAAAATAAATAAAAAAAATCTTAACCAAATTTGTATTATTTATATTATTGTTATATGAGAACACCGCATATTCAAATATAGTAAAACATTCACATTATGGTTATCCAGTTCCTCCTGATGCAACATGAAGACATTCCTTTCAAGGGTATATCTGAAAAGTTTCTTTGAAAGTTTGCAAGAGCAGTTTCTTTACAGAATTTAGAGTAACTTGTATCAAAGGAAAGTTCAAGGGTCTGTTGTAGTTGAGGTTCTTCACTTTCATCAAGTATACCATGCTTAGCATGAAGTATTAATAAGATTTCTTCCTGACTCCTTGTTAATTAATATGATAAATTATCAAAGGTTTTAGAGCTTCATTCAGGCTTTTATTCCTGTAAGAAAATCTTTGCAAATTAGAAAATGCAAGTCTGGTTTATTTTGTACTGATGTCCAGCACTTTTGGTATTTGGTATAATGTCTGATTATAACAAAGATTATAAAGAACATCCTGTTCTGTCTTATAAATATAGAGATGTTCGAGATCACAAAAACACAGGGCTACTTCCAGGTCGTGCTCCTAGGTCCGGTCCGGTCTGGTCCGGGATCAGACCAGACTCAGACTCCAAATTTTACTAATTTCAGACTTCAGACCAGACTCAAACTCAACTATGAGTCCGGTCCGGGTCTGGTCCGAAGTCTTCTGAGTCCGAATATAATTATATGTATTTTTTGGCGCTGAACAAGTTTACTTAGTGCATTTTGTAAAAATTAATTAGTAAAATTTTATGAATCATAAGATTTTTTAGTATTTTATTAATAAAATTCTAAAAAATCTTATAATTCGCAAATTTTTATTAATTAATTCTAACAAAATGCACTAATAAACTTGTTTAGCACCTAAAAATGTATTAAAACGGCCTATTTGTTTTTATTTTACTTTAAATTTAGAGATTTGATGCACAATTTTGGATTTTTGATCAAAAAAGACAAAATTTAACATCGTAACTCCAAATTTCAAGTAAAATAAAAACAACCCTGCCGATTTAATGTATTTTTAGGTGCTGAACAAGTTTACTTAGTGTATTAAGTTAGAAATAATTAGTAAAATTTTAATTTTGTGAATCATAAGAGTTTATAGAATTTTATTAGTAAAATTCTATAAAATCTTAAAATTCACAAATTTTTATCAATTAATTCTAACAAAACACATTAAGTAAACTTATTCAGCACCTAAAACTACATTAAATCGGCAGGGTTGCTTTTATTTTACTTGAA
Source organism: Gigaspora rosea (assembly GCA_003550325.1). Classification (NCBI taxonomy): domain Eukaryota; kingdom Fungi; phylum Glomeromycota; class Glomeromycetes; order Diversisporales; family Gigasporaceae; genus Gigaspora; species Gigaspora rosea. The sequence goes on from QKWP01000770.1 coordinate 87,975, forward strand.
ATTTGGAGAAAAGATGCTTAAATTTGACTTTTTTGATCAAAAATCCAAAATTATGCATCTTTTCTCCAAATTTCAAGTAAAATAAAAAAAAACTCTGCCAATTTAATGTATTTTTGGGTGCTGAACAAGTTTAATTAGTGCATTTGTTAGAAGTAATTAATAAAAATTTGTGAATTTTAAGAGTTTATAGAATTTTACTAATAAAATTCTATAAAATCTTATGATTCAAAAATTTTACTAATTATTTCTAACTTAATGCACTAAATAAACTTGTACAGCACCTAAAAATATATTAAGTCGGCAGGGTTGTTTTTATTTTACTTGAAATTTGGAAAAAGATGCTTAAATTTGGCTTTTTTGATCAAAAATCCAAAATTATGCATCTTTTCTCCAAATTTCAAGTAAAATAAAAACAAACTTGCCGATTTAATGTATTTTTAGGTGCTGAATAAGTTTACTTAGTGTGTTTTGTTAGAATTAATTAATAAAAATTTGCGAATTTTAAGATTTTATAGAATTTTACTAATAAAATTCTATAAAATCTTATGATTCACAAAATTTTACTAATTATTTCTAACTTAATGCACCAAGTAAACTTGTTCAGCACCTAAAAATACATTAATTTGGCAGGTTGTTTTTGTTTTACTTGAAATTTGGAGTTAAGATGTTAAATTTTGACTTTTTTGTTCAAAAATCCAAAATTGTGCATCAAATCTCTAAATTTCAAGTAAAATAAAAACAAATAGGCCGTTCTAATACATTTTTAGGTGCTGAACAAGTTTACTTAGTGCATTTTGTAAGAATTAATTAATAAAAATTTGCGAATTATAAGATTTTTTAGAATTTTATTAATAAAATTCTATAAAATCTTATGATTCATAAAATTTTACTAATTAATTCTTACAAAATGCACAAAGTAAACTTGTTCAGCGCCAAAAAATACATATAATTATATTCGGACTCAGACCGGTCTGCAGACTTCGGACCAGACCCGGACCGGACTCAGACTTGACTAAAAAGTCTGAATATAAAAGTCTGAGTCCAGTCCGAAAATCAGACCAGCCAGACTCAGACTTGACTAAAGTCTGGTTTGAGTCCGGTCCGTAGGAGCACTAGGTTGCTATTGTACTTATATAAGCATATCAGATTTATATTCATATTATTTTGAAATAGCCGTAATATCATATGATGAAACAAAATCAGGTGAGAATGTTACTTATTCCACGGTCCATATTTATATTTCCATACTATTTCTTCACATTTATTGCCCGGATCTCAACTGAACCGGATTTTAAAAATCTATAAGAGTTCAAAAATTTTATTTGATTTTGGCCGTAACTAATTAAAATTCTCTAGACCGGGCCAGTTACTTTATTTAGATCAAAGTTATTTATTTAACGTTAATACATTTGTCTCATTGCATAATATACTGTATTAATCTACTCGTTATTTAAATATAATGAATACGACGGCTAGTAAATCTCCCATATTTATTACGACCTTTTAATTCACCTTCATTATTTTTCTCACGCCCAATTATAAAAATCAAACTTCCTTCTGGTTAAAAATCAAAGCTATTAATAAAAGTCGATATTGATCCCACCATGGAGTCCAAGCAAGTATGCATTCCAGAAAAAAACTTTCCAAGTAAGATATAATGCTGTTTGTTCCCCGGATTTAAGATGTAACAAGATCTGTGAATTTCTTCCATAGTTAGACCTTTTGACTAGTCAATTTCCCCTAATCCTTGATCTTTTAATTTCATAATTTTTCGATGTAATACAGGGAATTGAAATCTATCATTGATATTCATGTTCTTAATTGCATAAACGTCAAACAAGTAACACGAAGTGAAATATATGCCGATACAATCAATTCTGGTTTATATAGTTTTCCATCTTGTCGTTTCATATCTGCAAAGAATTCACACAATTTTTGTTTGAGCTGGTTTTTATTATTAAGTGTTTGAATGTCGTAAGAAATGTTTTTTCTATTTCGATATTCCTGTAAATTTCGAACCATTTTTGTGTACAGGCATCTATTCTGAATTTTGGATTATTTAGTATAACGTTGAATATTATCTTCAGTTATATTATTAGGTTTATTAGATGTATTATGTTCTAATAGCTCATGGGCTGATATAAGATTATTTGACGAAGACATTGGGAAAAGGTTTTTTTTTTTAATCAAAAAATCTTTTTATTTAAATTGCACTTATTAGTTACATCACTTTATTTGAGAAATAGTATGGAAGTATAATTGAACCGTGGAATAAATCATTTATTGCCCACGAAGTGGGTATAACTAAAAAAATTTGACACTGATCTGAAATTGTTTGATGACGGAATGGCTGTGCCATTCCATTATCAAACAGTTATCAGATCAGAGTCAAATTTTTAGTTATTCCCTGCTTTGCGGGCAATAACTATAACGTATTATTTAAGCTACTCAATTTTCACTGATTATAAAATGACCCGGGCTAATTCGTGATGCAAACATAAGACCACAACAATATAATAAACTATTGATAATAACTACATATTATTAATAGAAATAATTTATATATTGCACATGCAATGTTGTCGCACCTGCTGCAGATCATAAAATCAGGTGTAATGTAAAATCAAAACAATTAAAAAAACCTGTTTTTTCATTGGTTAGGTTTAGGGTGAGGTATAGATTGTGTGTATGGGTGAGAGGCCTAAAAGTAGTTTCATATACTCAATTTTAAGTTATAGACGATTTTTGACAAAACAAACGTTTGTTTTGAATTTTTTGATCATGTAACATTACACCTGATCTTGAAATTTGATTGGGAGAGCAACATATAAGGCGCATCGCATGAGGCAATAAATAAATTTACTCTTATTAATAATAACAATGACGATAGTTATAATTATTAATAATCACATTGATACAGTATTTGCATCAAAAAATTCGAATAAATATAATTCGTAAATATTTATTTTAAAAATTTTTACATTATAAAAATTATAAAATTTATTAATTTAAAAAATTTTTTTAAAAAAAATCATTAGTATTAAAAGCATAATTTTATATCATTAGCAAGCATAATTTACTATCATTAGCAGCAGAATTCTGGACACCCTAATGTATTTTAACTCTTCCAAATGACACAAATTTAGAAATTGGGTACTCATACTTTCAAATTCTTTATTCCAATACTGTTGAAGAGTTTCGTTTAATTAAGCAAACTTAAGACGCAAGTTTATTCAATTGAAACCTTTTATAATATAATTTGCATCGCGCGCCAAGTGAATAAACGTGCAGGTCAAGATAAAGTTAGAAAAAAATTATAAAACTTAAGATACAGTTACACTTCACAGTAGATTGAAGATACAATTTGCGAATATAAAATTTGTATTATCAGACAAGCTTTCAAAAAAGTTCCACCAACTTGTCCAATAGTTTCAAAAGTTTTCTAAACTATGCACGTATGTAAAAAATAATAAATTCAGTAATTTATAAATAAATTGATTTAAATATTGTATAATGTATTAATCAACGATTTTGCAATTTTCAGAGAAATTAATGAAATTAGCAATTTTACTACCAAAAAAAAATATCCATCTCAGGAGAAGGGCTTAACAAAATCGATATAATTGCTGTCGTTGTAAAGCAAAAAAAAACTAATAGCAATACTAAAGTTTTGTTCTTGTCAAAGAAACCATATACTATATTCACAAATGTATTGGCTATTTTATGTGACCAATGTAAAATAAATAAATCTATATCAAAAATTCATATTAAATTTATAATATTTACTTGTCACTCCCAAACACCATCTTTTAACAGAAGTCAGGTGCATGCTGGTTATAGTATGAAGACTATAAAGCTCTCTCTTACATAATGAATTTACATGAATAAGTAAAAATACAACTAATTACTATAATAAAAGAGAGGTGGGGGTATTATGGACATGTTAAAGTTTCTACTAATAAAACTTTTTAAAAATCAAATAGATTTTTATACAATTTTATTATTTGAAGTATGCTTAATAAAAATAAATTACTGCAAAAAAATCTTTATATCATATATTGTTTTAGATATAAATAATTAGTACAAAATAGAATATAAAAACTAAATTTTAGAAGAAAGGGGGGTATTGTGGACACAGTGATAAATTTTGATCTACTGGTCCGTTTTGGATGATTTTACCACCAAAATGACCGTCTCAGTGAGACGATTCGAACAAGCACAAAATCGTTAAAATTCAATCACGGGATCCCAAGATCGTTCAAGGTATATTATTTAAAAATTTGCAGATTTTCAAATATATACAAAAACTTATATTTTAATAAATAATGATATCTTGTTATCTAGTGATCGGAATTGGATGATTTTTATACCATTCGATTCGTCTATCTGAGACGATTCGAATGGTATAAAAATCATCCAATTCTGATCACTAGATCATAAGATACTCGCCCTGTCCACAATACCCCCGCCTCCCTAATATGAAATAAATATGATAAATGAAATAATTAAAAGAACTAAGTAATATAAGATATATATTATATATGCTTAATATGTTAGAACTATGTTAGTAAGAATATTAAGAACTTTAAGAATAATCTACAGACGCAGTATGGTCTGATGATACTTTGTGAGAATTTTAGTTTAACAACGTTTAATAAATTTTTATCCATATCACCGATTGCAAAGTAAAATGCATTAAAGTGACATAAATTAAAAATGATGAAGAACATTATACAATGTTGAAACGTTTTTACTTCATAAAGAAGGCTTTATCATTTGAAAAATTAAATTGCAATAATTAAAGTTGTGGTTCAGATAAAAAGTGCATCATCATAAGCCTTTCTTTGTTTTTATAAGTAGACATCATATGTACCTCTAATTTATTGGTAAATAAACTTCATATTCCCACTTCGTTTATTAAACAGAAATGAACACATCATAATCTTTTTCGTTTAATAATAGCAAATAATAAGAATATAGGAATTTTTTAATTATAAACATTTTAGATGGTTTTCGTCTAATAATTTGAAAAATAATACAAATAGATAAGAAAAACAAAAAAAATATACATAATAAGTTACAGTATTAATTATATCAATATAAAAAAATAAATCTATTAACCAAATACATTATTTCCCATTCCTAATTCAACAAAATCATAAAAAATCATTGTACAAGCTAATAAAATAGCAATTACCCCACAAAAAGCAGCAACCCAGATTCCATATGTAGGTTTCAATCCCGGAAAAGCAATAAATAAATCAAGGTTTGAATTATTGTTTTTCTCAGATTTTGTACTAGAAATTTCTTCAATAATTAATATCGGAGATGGTGAACGAGAATAATGACTAGAATTACGAGAATGAACTGATAAATTATTATTAATATTTAAATTATCATTTAAATCAGTTTTATAGTTTTCATCATTAATTATAATTGTTGGTTGAGAAGTTTTCAAAGTTGGACTATCACATAAAGCATTTTCATTAGTTACAACTAAATCAAATTTCCCTTCATAAGATTGAACTTTGTGAACTTCAATACTTTCCACTTCAATTTTTGAACTATTATGCGAATTGGTTCTATATATTTCTAAACTAATGTTTGAACTACCTCATGAACGACTACGGGATTTACTTGGCGAACGAGACCGTCTACGTCTTAAAGTATCAGGTGTACGTATATTTGGAGTAAGATGTTCCTTATAATTGGGATTATTATTATCAGGTACAGGTTGAATTTTTGGAGTAATACTAGGTGATGATGGGCGAATGACAATTGGAAATGATAAATTATTATTTTTATCTTCAGAAATTATAATTTTAGCCGAAAAATTATCATCAGTTATAATAGTATTTTTTAATGAGAGCTGATCAGTGACTGAGGATATATTGCGTTCACTTGTTAGTCCTTCAGATATAACTGAAATCAATAAAAATATATGAGACTAGGTTCAAATATAGAATTGCAAAACAAATAATTCTTGTTACTGTAAAAATGAATTATTACATACAGATTTATCATCTTTTATACAATTTTGTTTATAACTTAAATAATAAAAATAAAATGGAAGGATGAAATTACTAATGGTCGAGAATGTTAAACTTGACCAATTCATAAGTGCATTAAGCCAAACACCAGTTTGAAATGGGAGGATAACAATCCAAGGCACAAAGCTTGACAAAAAGATAGCACTTCCTAGAAACAACAAAAAGAAAAATCAGAAATTTTGAGAATTTTGAAGGGGAAAAAAAATAATAATTAACTTGATTACTGTATCATCATGCTTTTACTGAAATTATTATTATTCATTAAATTAAGGCGCACTATGATCGTAAATACTGGAATACTTGTCACCAAAGCGGCTATGGGGAATAAATAGGTTGTTATAAGGCTAATCACGGTTCGTTGGTTGGAGTGGTCAATGACTGCAAGAATGTTTGACTTCGAATCCATCGGATAAGCCATTCCTCCCAAGACTCCGAGTGAAACGTACATAATAGTGGAAATAAATATAGAGATCCATACTACCTTTCTGATTGGAACATTCCGACCCTATAAATTTAAATATATTACTTAAAGCTAATAAGAATTATAAAATTATAAGAGTATACTGTATTACAAACAGTTTCATGAATCCAAGTCGGTACAGTGGTTATGAATGCATAATTATATAAGACAGTCCCTATCACTTGACTTTGGTCATTACCAATAAAAGGAACGAGATCGATAGAAAGACCGTGAATAATGAATGTTATAATCCAAGAAATGATGATAAGTATTAATGTGACGAAAGAAACTAATAGTAGAAAAATATAATGGAATATATTATAATATAGAAAAAAAATAAACCTGAAAAATTACAGTTATATTTTATATACAGTATTTTATACCAATTTGCACTACAATATTATCGACCAATTCCAAAATTCCTAAAGGGATAACCATCACTAGAGCAATCTACGGAATATTAATAAATAATTAGTTAATAAATCGATATTAGGATTATAAAAAAATTTGAATAAAATTCTTACAAAGTAACCAATGGTCATAAGCACATAAGCACTTCCAAATGGACTTCCAATACTACTTTGCGTTGTCACGCAATAGAATCCGCTAGTTGGATAAATTCCAATACCGCAAGTTTTACCAAATAGAGAAATTATCAAAGAATCCATAGTTTGAGCAGATATTACAATTGATGAAATGATCAAAGATTCAAATGTCATATAAATAACAAATTGAACTATCCAACGTTGATATTTTTTCGTCATCAACATCGAAGAAAAGCGAACAAATTCAATTTTTTTCTGATAAAATTTATGGTATTAGGAAAATTTTGAAGAATGTCTATAAGAAATTTAATAATTGAATTAACCTGAAATTTATCATTTCCACACTGAGAACTTAAAGATTCACATAGTAATAGGGTAGCAGCGCCACTCAATAAAATTGCGACGATAAAGGCAAGTAGTGGTCTAATGAAATAAAGATTAAAATTTAAAGGTTATAGGAATAAAAATGATCAGTGAAAAAAAATTGCAGATTATATAAATTATATAAATTATATACATAAACCATCCAGCAGACTGAAAAAGTAATGGAACTGGGGATGATAATGAACCGGCATTAGTGCGCATAAAATAAATTCTTATTTAGATATTAAAAGATAAAAACTTGTAACAAGTCCCGGCCCTGTCATGGACGACACCAGCAACGAAACGCTCCCTAAAGTAGAAATTGTTCTAGGTGCCATATCTTTTTTTTCTAAGATTCAAAAGTAAAAAAATAATAAAATTTGAGTATTCTCGATAGCAAAGCTTTAATAAATCAAAATACTCTGTTGCAAATTAATATATAAACTTGAATGAAAATTAACCACGAATCGTATTTAGACAAGACTAATTTTCGTCTTTACATTGCCATTCGATTTTATATAGCGGATATTTTTGTCTAATCTTAGATAATCTTTTGTTCGTATGTACATACGTACGCACATATTGAGGTACAGTACAGGAAATCTAAAAATAATACTGTATGCCAAGAAAACAATAAACTCTGAGATAAACCAAAATAATGGTGCATAATACCATTTGTTTATGCGCATAGTGCAGAGTTTTAAATTAACATAGCATAGCCTAATTGCCATAAGCAGTCTAAATAATGCTGTGCACTGAAAATGCCAGTAACTTTAACTTGATACTATTTTTGGCATCTTTTACTGATGAAATAATTTACTTATAATGATACCAACTGTTTTCATAAATTTAGGAAAATTGAACATATGAGTTCTCTTGAATTTTACTGAGATTATTAAATTATGAAAACCTGTTGTAATAGCACTACAATTTAATGCAAATTAGTCAATAATTAGAGATTAGACCGGCTTACCACAAATAAACTACACAAATATACATCATAAAAACTTCTTTACGTGATCTACATGCCATAATATTTTATTGGGGAAATTTGCTTATAAGGGCCCGGAAAATGAAAATAATTACACATAAGGACCCAAAATGAAATAATTACATATAAGGAAAAATTTTGAAAAATATTGCAATCAAGAGCCCAAATTTATCGTAAAAAAAAAAATTAGATTTAGCAATACATTTGACGTATTGCTTTTTACACGCATCTTGCATGTAAAAAGTGTAACTACTTTAGCCATTTTTAAAGGTAATTTAATTTTCTCTACGAATACAAATGAGTTTTTTCAGTTCTAAATATCGTCGATTAACGCGTAGTGACCTTCTCAAAATGTGAAACTAGTCTTGGCATAGATTAGACTTATTAGTTTAGAACAAAATAAACATTATGATATTGTTAAATATCATGCTCAACCCATTAGAACTTAACTTGATTAAAAGAAAGGTCATTAAGCGAAAAAGGGTATAGAATATAAAATGTGTAAAGTAGTACATGTAACAGTGATGACGTTAAAAGTTACTTTGGCCCTTAATTGTAAAATTTTTCAAAATTTGGGCCTTTATACAGTATGTAACAATTTTTACTTTGGGCCCTTATTTGTAATTATTTTCATTTTATGGGCCCTTATCTGTTATATGTAAATTGACCTATTTCATGACTCAAATTTTCTTTAATTTTTTGGGCAGTGGTGACTAAATCGTTTTCTTTGATTGTTAAAATATGATCGAACTCTGTAGAAAATTTTTCTTCTCTTTCAGTAATGATCAGACGCCGAAGAATTTCTGGCTCACTGGTGCCTCTCCTATTTTATTTTGTTATAAGATTTTTAAATACATATATGATATGCATTATTATTTGACTATTATAAACTTTGTTGAATGATTTTTATTGAATGCATCAGTGTATAAGTCGAGATGAGATACGCAACCAGGAATAGTAAGTAACTATAATTAGCGATACGTGACCAGTGTTTAAATTTCAATGTTCTCAGCGTTCTCAGAGAACATTACACAATTTTTTGGAACATAAATTTTTAAAATATGTTCTCTATTTGAGAACATTCAATTTATTCTTTTAATATTAAAAAAATTTTAATTTTCTTATATAAAGAACATTAAAATTTTACTAAGAAAATTAAAAAATTAAAAATGTTCTTTTTGAGAACATAAAATCAAATTTGAATTTTAAACACTATAACGTGACATCAGATGGTAGTCTCCCACTAGTCTCCCGCATTCCATAAACTACTATATGAAATTTTTATACCAATATTGCAGGGTATAAATTAGTCATACACTGGGTTCTATTGAATAAGCGGAATTGAAATTTCCGCTTATACCGAAAACGCTCAGTATATAACTAATTTTAGACAAAATCAAACGATCATGAAATTTTTTTCATGTATTACGAAGTAAGTATGCATTATTGTGCAAAAATTGGAGAATAAGGGTAATTTGGCAAATGATTGGATATACTTGACGCGGAGCGACACATGCTCATTTGCCAAATTACCGTATTCGCCAATTTACCCAATAATGGTGAATCTGGCAATTTATGATCATGATTCGTAGGGAGTTATCGGTTGAGCTTTAATTTGAATAAACGTTGTAACACATATTTCATGATCATATGAGTTTGCCGGATAAACAAAATTAAACTCAAACTGTTAACTCCCTAAGAATTATATAAATTGTCGGATAACAACTTTATTGAGGTGAATATGGTAATTTGACAAATGATTGGTTACACGTGCTGCGTAGCGGCACATGTTCATTTGCCAAAATAACCGTTGCGTAGTAGGACGGAAGTTACTTATTTGGCTTTGTGTTCTCGTTCACATGGTGTTAGATCATTTTGTGCCCGATTAGGTTTAATTGCTGTACCGTTCGTTGTACCTAACCGGAATATCTCTGTTTCGCCTTTTTTGTCTCAATCTTCGTCAATTCGAAAAAATTACGGCACAAATATTTATTGTTTTTTTTGTCATGCAATAGAACTTTATTTGCCAATCCAATTAAGATTGATACATAACACTAATAAATATTACGAAAAGCATTGCATTACACTTCTATATTTGGCTATGCCGGCATATTATTTAGGCCGGAGGTAATTTTTATTAAAGCGATTAAATGGCAATTTGTACATGATCATGAAGTGAGATTGACCGAGACTGGTCAGAATGGCAATGACATCCCGAGAGGTTGCAACAAACATTGCGCTGGGAGTTAGCGTAGGATTGATTAGCCGGTGGTTTCCTGCTCGCTGACGCAAGCTGGCTGTGAGTATAGCTCTGGTTGAGAAACTGAAGCATGTGCAAGCAGAGATGGTAGAATCACGTGTTTTTTCCAATATTTTCCGGATTCTACCATTCTTTTGCGTATATTTCACGTGGTCCCCTTTTTATTTTTATTTTTATTTTTATTTTATTTTTTTTTTATTGTTTTTTTTTTCTATTATTCTTATTTTATTTATTTATTAATTATTTTATTTATTCTTATGGTTTTCATTTCCCCGCATATGACAGCGAGGCTGAATCTATTCCAAAGGTTTTTTTTTTTTTTTGAAGCCTAGAAGTCATATGCTCTCGTTAATATGTGCGCTATCATGATAGGGTGCGCTCGGATGTATATATAGAATGCGTCCGACTCCCATCGACCGATTTTTTGTATCATCACCAGCTGGACTCCCCGCATCATTAGCTCTGTAGTGCCTCCTGCTCTAAAGCTATGGCCTGATACATTTGCATTAGGGAGGATTGACAGGAGTTTATTACAAAACCACCTTTTAGTGGCCAATGATCCGTCCGATTTAGTGAATAGGGTATTACTATTGGGAGTGTAATTGGGGCTGGTGTGTCTGATAATGTATGTTTTAAGCGGCTTGATAGGGCATAGTTTGTCATTGGTTGAATTTATTATTAGTGTTGTCCTTATCGCTAATTTGTGATTTTTGGTTTTTGCTAGCTGAATTGTGGCGAATGTTGCTTGATTCACCTTCTCAAATTTTATAGCTTTTAGGCACGGTGTCTTCAGTTCCTCTGATTTGCGGTCTGGTAACAATTCACCGAGTCAGGCCAATCCGTAAAATGCTATGAGTGCTACCACCCAGAACAGGAAGTCATCAGGTTCTTCAATATCTAAGCTGCGCCTTATCTGGTCTAGGTGGTCTCTTGTAATGTGTATTTTTTGTTTTACTGGCTTATGTTTGTGGTTGGCTTTGATTGTTTTAAGAATTTTTTTTACTAATGGGTCGTTCCGAATTGGGGCCCAGTCGTGTAAGTTTCTACTGTGATAGAACTTTAGTGCTGATAAATAAGATGTGACTATAGATGGGGCAACTTCGTTGCTTATTAGCTTTATAAATTCGATCAATGAACTCCTTGATATGGGCCATATGCTACTGTTCTTGTTGTACCACTGATGTTCGTGCGCTAACGCTTGGTAACGCCTGATGATGGATTCATAAGTCCTGTAACTGGAGAGGTCCGTGTTCAAAATTTCTGCTGACTGCTGATCTAGAGGTTTCATGCCATTAAAGTTAATGTTTGTTTGGTGTTTCTTATTTGTTGTAGAGGTGCTAGGCGTGGGGTACTTGTGCTTCTTCCTTTTTGGTTCGTTGGTTCGTGAGGACCTACTGTATAAGTGATCGAATAAACAAAATCATGTTAGTATATTCTTTAGGGATATCAGGTTGGAGAAATCTTCTCTAGGGTTTTTGGTCATGTATTCCTTGTGTCCACTTCTCGATAATAAGTCAGCGTTCGTATTTCGTTTTCCTGGTATATGCTCTAACCTCACCGAAAAATTTCTCTGAACCTGCGTTTCATGAATCTGAGCGATTATATTGTTGATTTTGTTGTTTCTACAAAAACCCGCGTAGTAAGCTTCTGCGTTCACCATATTATCTGCCCATATTATAAGTTTCCTTCTTGACCACAAAGGTGAAAATGTCCTTATTGCTATAAAAGTTGTTAACAGCTCACGTTCCTGGATGTCATGATTAGTTACGACTTCTTGGCTTGTCCATTTGAATGCTGTGAAATAATTTTCGAATGTGGCGCCGCCCTCAATATTCGACGCATCTGTAAATAAATTGTATATTTCCAGTTGCTGCCACGCTTGTTCCTCTATTAGATACGTCCCTGGCCATTTTTGTATTATGTTAATCCACCATTGGATGTCCGTTATCATTGGTTTGGTCATCCTCACGTGATGTTTCGGGTCTTTTGCCGCTTCCTGCCCCTTTATGAAATGTTGTACAAAGGGTCTTCCTTGCGGTATCACCTGGCATATCCACATTAAAGAGCCCACCAGGGATTGCAGGTCTTTCTTATAGCACCATTGTTTGTCCGCCCAACTGGTTAGTGACGCTTGTATTTTCTTTCTTTTTGTAGGTGACACTGATACTGACATTCATTCTGTGTCCAGCATAATACCTAAGAAAGTGATGCAGGTACTAGGGCCTTCTAGTTTGGATTTTTTAAAAAGTACTTTCAATATATCCAATATTCTAAGAAATTAACTGAGCTCTCTTTGACCGCTGCCTTTCGATATTATTAAGAAATCATCTACGTAATGGATGATCGATCCGATCCCTTGTCCTGTTGCTATCCACGTAACTATATTAGCGAACCTACAAAAAATACCTTCCAAGGCTCTATTACCAAACGCTAAGGCCTTGTCAAAGTAGATGTTCTTTCCGACCTTCATTCCTTGCAAGACTTGGTCCACGGGGTGTACAGATAAAATTCTATATGCATTCTTAATATCGATTTTGGATAGTACGCACCCTTTTCCGTATCTATTGATCCATCTTATCGCGTGGTTTACATTTTCGTATTTAGTTGTGAATTCTATGTTATCAATTCCGTTGTTTACGCTTGAGCCGAAAGGTGCAGATAAGTATGAAATAACTCGGAACATTTTGGGGTTCATGTCAAGCCTGCACGGGTTAACCTGGAACATATCACATGGTGGACACTCTTCAGAGTAAGGACCACATATTCTTCCTTTTTCTATTTCGTCTTTAATGTAGTTTTTGAGAGACGCCGGGCTTTGCTCTAAGGATTTCAGATTTTCTTGGATTCTTTTTACTCGCGCGCCAGAAAAATTAAATCTAAACCCTCTTTTGATTCCTTTTATTAGATACTCTACGAACGGCCGATTCGGGTGATTCTTTGTTAGTTTTTCGAATGCCAGGACGTCTATAGTGGTTCTTGCATTAAATTTCTTAGGGTCGATTTGCCTCAGTATTTCGGTTTCTTTTTCTGTGAGCGGCATATCCCGCGGCGGAGTGCTATTGAATGTCTCGTTTACTGACTGTAGCACTGGTGGTTCGCATGTTGTTATGTTGCGTGATAGCTTGTACTGGAGGAATTTTCTCTCAGTACTATTGTCTGATTATAGTTGTTAAGGTTAGTTTTTTTTTTTTTAATTGTTCAACGTGTTTGTCAGGTTCTGTTTTTTTTTTTCGTGTTTATACTGCGGCGTGGTAATGACGTAGGGTATATACGATATTTCCCTTTTTCTTTTTTTTTTTTTAATGTGTGCATGGAGATGGTGGTACGTGATTATATTATCTACTTTCTTTCTTTTTTTTTTTTTTTTAATCCGATACGTATATGTTCTCTCTTCAATTTTTTTTTTTAGTTTTGCCCTTCCGTGTGCTCGCTTTGCCTTCCTTTCGGGCCAGTCCCTGTGCTGTTAAAGAAGCACCTTCGCTCCTGGTGACCAATGTTCTTGCATATGAGGCATGCGTGAACTCGTCCGCATTTCTTATCCTCGCTATAATTTCTCCGATTCCAATTGATGCATATTTCTCTTCCGTCGTGCCATGCTGCATCACTCCGGTTCGCACATGATCTATTAAATTTTGTTCTTTTGATAGTTGATGCATCGAAGTTTTCTCCAGTGTTGTGTCCCGGTCCATTGCTAATGCTAAACGGCGGTCCTTGTCATATGCCATGACTGCCGTAAAATCGTATCTGATGCCTAGGTTATTAATATGATCGCAGTAAAAATTTAATTCTTGCTCTCGATCTTTGTAAATTATGAGCACTGCTTCGGTGTATGACCTAAATGCTAGTATCCATTCGGATATGTCGATAAACCTGTTGTATGTGGGTCGTTTCCAGATTGTTAAATCTCCTCCTTCCGATGTTTGTAGTGGCAGTTCTTCATGGTGGAATTTTGCAATTGCTTTCATGTTTTTATATGCAAACTCCTGGAGTTCAATGTACGCACCAAATGCAATTGATTTCCATAGTCTTGTTGTCAAATTTGGTTTACCGGGTAACATCTCTATCACTTTGTTACCTTCTGTCCAATTAGCCACCCACCAAAGTCTCTTACTTTCGATGTTTGCTGCTAGTGGGTTCGTGAACCCTTGTACTACTGGTAATTTCTTTAGCGTAGTGTAGCTTATTGGCGGGTACTTACGGGCTTTGTTTCTTGTAATTGACAGCTCATTTTTTGTATTTTTTGGTGGGATTGGATCGATTACCATGTCACTCATGACTGCTATAGGTGGATAATTACCTTGGTCATCTCTTGTTTCCGGTGGTGAATTTATTGTGGCCGGGGTTGCTTGATTATTCTGTTCTTCGTTGGTTAGGCTTTCTCTTGAATTCGTTCCGTTGTCAATTAGACCGACTTGTTCTAGCTTGTTGAATTGATCGCCTATGGTTTTTTGTATTTGTTCGTTCCATCGTTTTTGATTTTCGTTTTGTTGATTTATTAGTTCTTTTACTTTATCTACGAGTGTTGTTATTGTTGCTTGACAGGCTTGATCGATATATGCTATGATTTTTGGGTCTATATCCTGTGCTGGTTCCTCAGGTGCGCTTGACATTTTCTTTTGGTTGATATGTACGATCTTTTTTTTTTTTCGGAACTCTGGTTAATCAGGTTTTCGAATACTACCGAATCTGTATTCTGTTCTCTAGTTTAAATACACCTTTCATTCATCTTGAGGCTTGGATGTCTTCCTCGTTGACATATGCTGCTGTGCGTTTTCATATGATTTTCAGTCTTCAATCATTTTTCCTTTCCGGGTTAGCTCTTGCACGATGATTAGGGTGTCCAGGATTATGCGATGCTATGCTATGCGCATAATTGACCATTTTTTCACATCGCATATGCTTCGCATAATTAAGCAAAAAAAAGCATTCATGGCACGTGCCTCAAATATGAAAATATGATTGGTAGATACGACTTTTTTTGAGCCTTTCGGAGCTACAATAGTTAATGCAGGAAAGAATTCCGAAAAGTTTCGATGAAGAAAATGAACGAACTGAAAATACGAGCAAGGTCGAGGCAATTTTTTTTGTCAATATCTGAATAATTCCGAGAAAGTATGCTATAAAGATCGCATAATCTATTTAAATATTTCGCATAATCTTAAATTTATTTCGCATTCATCGCATAATTTACCTCATCGCATCGCATAATCCTGGACACCCTAACGCTGATCAGTGCGTGTCACGTGGTGGCGTTGGACGTGTGGCCGCTTCGCTTTTCGATCACGTGATCTACCATCACTCCGCAATAATCAAGAAAAACATGTAAAAAGAAATGTTGTGTAATATGAATAAACATAAATGTAAATTAAAACGGTCATTTCTTTTCATACCAATATGTATTTACAAGTATGATTACGTATTTAAAATACATTATAATATAGAAGTTTATTTTTAGGATTTTTAGCCGAGTTTTTTTTTTATCTATTTTGAATTCTAAATAATTTTTGTAGTCTTTCATTCAGACAAGTTAAAGATAGTTATTTATGATATAGTGATATCTTTTACTAAAATAGCAAATTACAGTAACATATAATTTTCCCGACGTTCATTTCTCCGAAAGACCATTTACTGACATCACACAAAGTGATAATTGACCATTAGCATATACCAGCATCTATTAAAAATGCTAACCCTATGTGATACCAGGTAAATGGCCCGTCATGAGTAAAATTATAGGAGCAAAAATTGGAATTTATTGTACTGTACGTACGTACGTAACTACTGATTGCGTTACCGTTGTCACCACACGGCAAAATCGGCCGATTAATCGTTATCACGTGCATTACTTTGTAACGTAAAGAAGCTACCCTAATATGACCATGAAAGGCCGCCGCAGATAATCAATCAGATCCTTTCTAACAATGACTCTCTATGAAACCATCTATTGCGAATTAACAAAAAAGATTTTCCGTAAAATTTTGGTATAGAAAAAGCCCTATTTCGGCCATAACTCTAACCAAAACATTTGGTTTTATTACTTTAAAAATTTTTTAAAAAAAAATTCGTTTATACGTGTAGATCATCGGATTAGTGCATCTGCGACGACCTTTCATGGTCATACTGGTAACTTCGTAAAGAACTGCACGCATGTGATATAATAGTCCAGCGTGCTATATTAATTAAACCTTTATTGAGTTGCTTTAATGAGATATATAGCATACATCAGTGCGATTCATGTATAATTGAAAGATATATATCGTATACATCATTGTAGTACGTGTAGGTTAGCGGTGTCCAAAAGATTTTGCATTTTCGTGTGACTCGAGCTTCCGGACCTAAATAATTTTGCCCGAAATCACCAAATTTAACATATTTGGGCGATGGACTAGGAAACCCGTCTTCGACATTTTTTTATCAATTTCGAGATTTTTGATTCAAAACAAAGTGCCAGTTTCTGTTTAATAATTTATCGAGATATTTTAACTTGAAGGTAGACCAATCTTTAAACGTATGTGTTCTAAAAATAGATCAACAGCAAAAGATTGACGGCTCAATTAAATTAGATAAAAAGTTCAGGGGTAAAAATTTAGGTTTCACAAACAATATTAGCCGGTGACTTCCCACCCACATAAAATGGGCTGGCCGCTTGCCAGAAGCTTTGATAGATTTGCAAAATATGGCAAGATCCTACTGGGGAAGTTCAGAGAAAGTGTGAATTTGCTTCGTCTTTGGAGGGTTGTTGTTAGACCGCTCCACCGATCCTCCGTTAAATTTCTGTCTCGTCATGCATGCCCTAACAAATTTGGTTATATTAGTGCTTGCGCCATAAACTCTGAATTTGGTAATTCATTAAACTTTTACTTATCTTTCCCCTTGCATATTACCGGATTAGTTAATGGCACCGCTTAGCTGTCTTTTCTATCTGTTGAATTACCATCAACTTCGAATGATCGGCAACTACATTTTTATGACAAAGTAAAAGGTGTTGTACATCATATGATTTAATATCATTAGTGTAGTTGCGCATCGCGTGGCTCTGCGCAGGACCAGTACGATCTTTATTTTGGTTTAAGGATTTTATTTTTCCATCAGGTAACACCAGATGAGAACAGTGGAAAAAAAATTTAAAAAAATTGAAAAAATGGATTGGTGGGTAATGCGAAACGAAAAAGACTGTGAACAGAATTTAAATGATCACAATAAACATTAATACATTTTCTTGAAATTAGTAAAGTGAACAAATTAAACTTCATACCGATTTCGGTTAAGATCGTAAAGTTGGTTTTTCAGTACATGGAATCTGAAAGCATGGGTTGGTTGGTCAGATTTTTTTTAAATAAATTAATTATAAATTAATAGAACATTGCATACATTTAAGGTTATACAAAGTTAATTTTTCCTTCTGCACAATAAGGAATCAAAATTTGGGTCGACAGTCGTATTTTTTTTGTCAGTCCTATCGGACAATTACAGGAAATTAAGGTCCTAATCATAAAAACATTAAAGTAAACAGAATTAAACTTCATATTCACACTTGAAACACAATCATTAAAGTGAACCGAATTAAACTTCATACTCACCCTCTTGTACTGTCATCACAGCTATAGTGCTTAATCACCAAATAAGAGGCTCTTGCATTGCCCGAATGGTCGTGGAACCCAACTGTACTTACCAATAACTAAACATCAATTGCTCTGGAAAAAGGATAATCTTTTAGTAATTCGATTCCAGTAATCAGACGCAATTACAACATTAAACAAAAAATACCCGCATCTAAGGTTGAGGTGATAAATCGAAAATGTATTTCCATAAAGTCTTCCAATCTTGCATTTGATAAACTCCCCAATTACTGTGGCTTCCAACAATTGTTCATCACGAAGAAATCTGCATATCAACAGTCAAGACACCACACCACATTTCATCGATATTGGCAAGCTTATTTTACAGATGAGTAATTTACAGACGAGTTTATTTTGTAATTAACCAATAACTCATATAACTTGATTCTACGTTTAATCCAAATGATAATGATTCAAATTACTTTGCAAAATGAGCCATCAGTAAAACATATTGTTTATGAAACAACTTAACTGTAAATTGATTATCTGTAAAATAAGCTTATTAGTGAAACAAACGTCAGTAAAATGTGATGCCTTTGAAGTGATTGCAAGTAAGTTGACCAAGGAGGAACGAAACTAGTTACTAAGCAAAAGATGAACCCAAGGTCAAAAAAAAAACCAACAGAAAAATCTCGAACAATAAAGCCGTGATGAAAATGCGTAATACAATCCAAAAAAATATGAATTTAAAAATTTGATAAATTTATGTGATCGTATCATCAAAATATACTAATAATGATCATCAAATATAGTCATAATGCTGTAATGATCAAATATAGTCATAATGATCATCGAAAATAGTCATAATTATCATAATGAAAACATCTATTTTACATTCAGTTGAAATATTTACCGTAAATTCTCGAAATAATGGGCATGGGCGTTATTTCGAATTTTGACCTGAATTAACCTCAATTCAGGCCAAAATTCAAAATAATGCCATGCCTGATATTTCGAGAATTTACAGGTACATAATATTTAACACATAATATGGTTTCATGTTTTAATAAAGCAAACTCGAATGTAAGTAATTAAATCACGATAATGGTATAATTGTTATGTACATGATCATCCTAGTACAAATAATCCTTTTGTTGTTATATGTTACACATCGTAAAAAAAAAAACAAATAAAAACAAAAAAATTCAAACTCATAATACCATTGAGCCCATCACTCAACTAACAAAAATCATTACCTATAATCAAAGCGATGCGTACAAACCAGAATATTTTGACATTAATATTTATTGACGCTAGTTTAATTTTCCTTTGTACGCTACATACATATATACAATACTTTTCAAATAGCAATCAACAGAAAACGACGTAATCATTTCATCATAATGACATATCTAATCCAATTACACCATTCGAAATTAAGGGTAGAGTTAACGTGATAGGGCAAATTAATGTAGATCATTGCTAAATTTTTTTTATATAAGTAATAAGACGTCATTTTGCTTATAATTATATATATATCAAAAAAAATAAGCCACAATATATAAATATTGGATAACATGATTATAAAAATTATATAAAAAGTTATAAATAGCTAGTAAGAATACCATTAAAAGTCGATTACAAATTTTCGGGTGCCACACAAAATTTCAGGTGAAACATTATGCAGTATGCCGATCATTTCGTGATCTTATTCGTATTCTAGAACATATTTAATATATGTATTGCTACAGTTCGTTCTAGATAAAAATATTTTTTTGTAAAATTGTTATAATTTATATGTAACGTCATAAAAAAAATATATATGTGTGTTTAACAAAAATACTTGCATGTATGGGTGTACTACTGGTATAATCTCACATAATATATATTATCAAATTTTATGCAGTAATGTTCTAGAATATTCCAAGAACACAACAATAATAATCATATGGTACCAAAAATTTAGCCACATTTTGCATATGATCAATGATACAATTTAACTCTACCCTTAAAAAATTAACTTCTTTTCAATAACGGATAAACGATAATCATAACTTTAACATAAAAGGATTCTAAAAAAATCGGTATAGGCAATATAGATAAAGTCGAATACAACTATCCCTCTACACATTTCATGTTACACATGCAACATGATCGTACTGGTATAGTGCAGCACTATATATATTTAACGCTTTCACAAGGTGGCTCTAAATTCGTCTCACTACATTGTAATTAATATGGTTTAGAAGATACTATATTTTTATAGATGCGCTTGAAGGATTGTTTAGGTTATCTTATTTCTTAATTCGGTATGACTTCTAATTCATTACACGACATGGGAAATAAAACAGTTTGTAAAGATTTCTACTAAATGAGCATGTGGAGTAAGTGAATAGGGCGAGCTAAGTGAGCTGAGGGAGCTGAGAGCAGAGAGACAAATTTCTGACATAAATTTATCATGTACCAACCTTGATTAAGGATATTCAATTAGAGCTTCAGATTTATATTCGTTATTCGAATAATATTCGTATTTGGCAAATATTCGAATAAAGTTTTCTAAATATTTATTTGATGAATAATTCGAATAATTAATTATATTTGAATAATTAATTATATTCGAATAATTCGAATAATCTATTGTATTCGAACAATCCATCATATTCGAATTATTCGAATAATTTATCATATTCGAATAATTTATTATATTCGAATAATTCATTATATTCGAATAAGTATCAATGTTGTTCGTTCTACTAGCATATCCCATTTCTGTTAAATCTTTGATAATAAATGAATGTAAGTCTTATGCTTGTCCTTCAACTCCAGTTCCATTAAGATAAAAAATAACAAGCGCAAATTTTCCACTAACATTCCAACAGGGCCACGTAAAAATTTGGATATTATTTATAGAAATTTGTAAATCATATAAATAATATCCAAATTTTTACGTGGCCCTGCATTCCAATTACTGCTGATATTCGATGATAATACCATAACGCATGAATTATTTGAATCATAGGATCGACTTTATCATGTAAGCAAAAATGGAGAATGTCTTGCATCAGATTAAAATTTGCGTCAGATACAGGATTAGA
>QKWP01000770.1:113700-185074 GCA_003550325.1 Gigaspora rosea
TTAAGAAATCCCAACTCCTATATTCTATAATGTCTCACGTCTCTGCTGGTTTTTGATAATAAATGAAAGCCTTATGTTCGTCCTTTTCGATTCCAATCCCATGGCAATAACAGTATCCAACACTATTTATTCCACTAGCGTTCCTTATTTCTGAAAATTTTTGATAACAAATGAAAGCCTTATGTTTATCCTTTTCAACTCCAACTCCATAATGTTCTACTAGCGTTCTCCATTTATGCAGATTTTTGATAATAAATGAAAACAATATCCAATTCTATTTATTCCACTAGCTCCAGGTTTTTGATGATAATGAAAACCTTACGTTCATCCTTTTCAACTCCAATCCCATTAACAATTTCAAACATTAAGTATTCCATCGACGTCACCCGTCTCAGCAGATTTTTGACAAGAAATGAATACCACATGTTCATCTTTTTCAACTCCAATTAGCACTACACATCCCTACGGAATTCTAACCCAAATTCTATGACGTTAGCACACTCCATCTCTGCTGATTTTTGATAACGAATGAATATCTTATGTCTATCCTTTCAATCCCAATCCATTAACAGTTTTCAACATTAACTGTTCATTATCCCGGTAGATTTTTGACAGGAAATGAGTGCCATATGTTCATCCTTTTCAACTCCAAGTTCCATTCCGGTAACAATTTCTGACAATCAGTGTTACCCATCTTCGCGGATTTCTATTAATAAACGATGCCTTATGTCCATCATTTTCAACTTCAATTCCATTAAGTTAACATTAAATGTTCCATCAGCATTACCTATCTCAGCAGATTTTTAACAGTAAATGAATATCACATAATCATCTTTTTCAATTCCAATTCCATTTCGTAACAATTTTCAACAATCAATGTTACCATCTTTGCAAATTTCTGTTAATAAATAATGTCCTATATTCATCCTTTTCAGCCCGAATTCTATGTTGATAACCCACTCCATCTCTGTTGATTTTTGATAATGAATGAATGACTTGTGTTCATCCTTTTCAACTTCAATTCAATTTTGATAACAATATCAAACCCGGAATGTTCCATCAGCGTCACTCATCTCCGCAGATTTTTGACAGAAATGAATGCCATATGTTCATCCTTTTCAATCCAAATTCCATTCCGGTAACAATTTCTAACCACCATATCTAAAGATTTCTGTTAATAAATGATGTCTTATTTTCGTCTTTTTCAACCAAATTCTATGTTTATAGCACACTCTATCTCTGCTGACTTTTGATTATAATGAATGATTTAAGTTCAAATTCAATTCCATTAACAATTTGAATGAATAAATGATTTACCAATTCCATTAACAATTTGAATCAATGATTTAAGTTCAACTCTAATTCACTAACTATTAAATTTTCCATCAGCGTTACCCATCTCTGCGAATCTACAGGATTTAAATTAATATATCTGATATAGTATATTTATATGTTCATACGTACACAGAATGGAATCGTCCCAATTCAGAATCAGGCTGCCCCGGATGAGACGTTTGCAGATTATTTTGACAGAATTGAAACTTTAGAGTTAGAGTTGCACTTAGAATAAGTAATTTGAATTTTAGTTAGCGTTAGCATAATTTTGGCAAAACCACAAAATTCTCATTCGGGATAGTCCTGAATTTGAATCGGGACAATTCAAATCTGGGTCACAACATAGCTGGATGCAATATAACATAATATAGCTTTTCTAAAATATAGGTTTAATTAAATTGGTATAAATAATTTAAAATATAAATTTATATTATTTTATATACCCGAAGCAAAGTGAAGGTTAATTGCAAGTTATTTAACATTCTAAATGTAGCAATTGATTAAATAAATCAATTATTCAAATAATGGTGTTTAATATATCATATTACTATCGTGATTTGAAAAAATGTGATTAATATTAATAGAGAATTAACATCCACAATAAGCTTTAATTAGTCTTTTTAAATCCATTTTTAATGATAAAAAAAGACTAATATAAAAAAAATTTTTACTATAAAAAAAAAAGCCGTGCGGCCGGTATACAATGCGCAATTATAAATTTATTGTTGGATAAATCATATATTAATTATTCGAATAACTATATATATTCGAATAATTATAATTATTCGAATATATATAATTATTTGAATAATTATATGTATTCGAATAATTATAATTATTCGATTATTCGAATATTCGGCGAATATTAGTCATTCAGCGAATATTCGACTAGATATTTGCTAACCCTAAGTTATTCGAATATTATTCGAATAAAGATCCATAAGCTCTATATTCAATTCTCAGATTGAATATATTAACTGGAAAATTGCACTTAATAAAGATCCGTATTGAATAATAAAATAAATAAATAAACAAATTAATTGAATAACTAAATTATCGGTTAATACTAGATATTTAATAAGTTAATTCATCATCGCACAATACCAAAATGATGACGTCGAAAGAAAATATTATTTGGGTCTTTGCCATGAAAATCACATTATGGGACATATGCTTCATAATGTGATCTTCAAGGCATTATAATTCATATTTCCGTGGGAAATTAGGAATTCTGAATAATTAGGGAAATGGATTCTAATGTTTACTATTCAATCTCTGATTTCTATGTGTATATTGAAATTATTGTTCACACTTTTTGAAAGGATATAAACCAAAATATTTCTGCACCGAATATAAATTAAAAAACCTTAGCATCAAAAATTTATCGAAAAAACCCAAACAACAAAAAAATCTTACATTTATATTCGTCTTATTTCTTCATGCTTTTCTATTTGCCAAATAAATTATAACCATACATCAGCCTGGGTCATCCTGTATCACTAATCCAAACTTGCTACTCATATATTATTTCGCAAATCAATACTTGCACATAAGATTTACCTAGTTAATTATTATTTTACGAAATTTACATTATTTACTGAGTAGTAGCAATTTTTAGAAACATCACAATTTCAAATACATTTCTATATTAATAATCGGCTAGATAATATTTGATTCATTCAATTAGCTACAATTAATAAGTTTAATAGGTAAGATTTGATTTAATATATTAGTGGTCATACCCTAAGATATGATAACCGGCTAACCACTAGTCACCTGGATAATCGGGTAATAAATTGGTTAACGGATTAATATTTAAGATATAATATATATATGAGCAATGCCAAGGAAATACAAGGTTTCAATCATATAAAACCTATATAATTGAAGTCTGATTATCCCTTGGCAACATTAATATGATATTTATATCAGATTTATTAATCATGAGATAGATAAGAATAATTTCCAAATAAAAAAATGCAACTAGTTTCATTTACTCAATATGCTAAACAAATGTGAATATTTCTTGCTTCACTGACAATTATTCTGCTGATTGCCCATTTAGCTGACATTAGAGTTTCGCTTGACGTGATGTTGCTGTCAGTGAAATAATTGTTGCGAAGTAAGAGGAACTGCCAATTACAGTGTAATTGAAATTCTCCTTATAAGACCTGACAAATGCCCTGAATTAGATTCTATTTAGTGCTCGCACCCGGATAACTTTTTATCTGAAAGGTTGTAACCTTTAACAAAATTTAATAACCAGTTTTATATCCTATTCAAATAAAAGGATAACGGTTATATCCGGATAAGATATTTATATGATTGTTGATTTATATATACAGTATTAATGCATAAATCAAATAAAGTAACTCTATAATAATAAAGTAAAAAAAAATTAGAAAAATAAATAAATAAATAAATAAATAAAAACAAATAAAAATGAATCACTATATGTTCGCCTAAATATTAAATGCCAACTTTTCATATATTAAAAGAATAGTTCTAAAATTTATATATATTTAACAATGTAATTAATAATTTTTACATTCCCTGCGTAGAACACATCCACATTTGTTTTTCGGCAACGGCAGGAATCTGGTTGGGTGTCATGTCTAGAAGATAATTACTAAATTTTTTTTAAACAAACATAAATTTATCTTTTTCGACATAAAAAACTTGCATCCCCAAGTTATTCCTATTTTGTTTAGGCATGAGAAGTTCTTCTGTTACGCCAATACAAAAAAATAATGACGAAACAATAAAAGAATAATCTTTATATATATTAATGTAAAAGAATAATCTTTATATATATTAATGTAAAAGAATAATCTTTATATATATTAATGAAAAAAAAATCAATGTAATTATTAATGAGTAATTATTATCAGTAATTTATTACATTGCTGTGCATTTCACAATCGATGAAAATCGAGAAAGAACGCATGTTCATTCAGAATTAAATTCAGAAATGATGTGGAACAATAAGTAATTATTATCAGTAATTTATTTCATGATCTGCATACAAGATGAAAATCGAGAAAGAACACATGTCAATTCAGAAATGATGTGGAACAATAAGTAATTATTATCAGTAATTTATTACATGATCCGCATACAAGATGAAAATCAGAAAGAACACACGTAAATTCAATATTTACGTAAATTCAGAAATGCTGTGGAACAATAATAGTATTCTGTACTGT
Source organism: Gigaspora rosea (assembly GCA_003550325.1). NCBI lineage: Eukaryota > Fungi > Glomeromycota > Glomeromycetes > Diversisporales > Gigasporaceae > Gigaspora > Gigaspora rosea. The sequence continues at coordinate 118,242 of QKWP01000770.1, forward strand.
GTAAAGTATGTAATAAGGTAGCTGCGCGATGTCATCGCGCAAAACCAGGAACGGAACCCAATTTTATATTTAGCATTAATATCCAGAATATTTTTTATAAAGATATATTAATAAAATTATACTGTTTTTATTGCTTAAGTTTAATCAATATGATTTAAATTAAATTTTAAAATGGTAGTTAGCAATATTAGAAAAAAAACTGAAAAAGCTAGGATGGGATAAATTTGATATAGTTTATCAATCTTTTAGTATAAGCTTTATTAGTTAATTATAATTTATCAGATGCAGCACTATTTATTATAAATGTTGATTAGATAATCGATGTGCTCTTCATAAATATACAGTGTGTAAGTGGGACATTATGCAAGTACTCGAGATGAAGCTTATAAATAAAATTTATCCCTTACACAATTATTCATATATATGATCAGCATTCTCGTCATTTTAGGTAATATAACATAACAATAACAGATACTGTCGAACCTCCCAAAACCGATATGCATGGTGGACAGGATTTGTATCGAATTGGGAGGTTATCAGATTTGAAAACATTATAAATTATTAGATTTTATATATCAGAAACAGACTTGGTAGACCAATTTTTTATCAGATTTGACGGGTTATCGATTTTGGCAGGATCGGTTTTTAGAGGTTCAACAATAATATATAGTATTGTTACATATTAAAACAATGATTATACATGAGATTAAATTTATTATTTATCTTTCTTCACAGGATAAATTCACATTTGTTTTCTACACATACGATTAATATACAGCATTAATTATATTTATGTGATTTGAATGCGATTAAAAGGCACTCATAATAAATATTAATAAACTTAATAGTTTTTATATCACTATTATCAGATATTTATACTTGCTAGAATGATTCTTTAGCATTAAATAGCATCATCATAAATATATCCTTGATATACAATTAATTTATTATGTATGCACGTATAATAAACTTTTCACTATGCTAATGTAATCGTGGTATAATCCAAATAGAAACGTCAATCACTAATTAACACGCAAAACGTGACATGATCACACATTGGCTAGGCTTACGCTGATCAAACTTTTCATAACACTATGCAAAAATGTTGGCACAAGCTGCTAAGCCACTAAAATTTACCACACTTTAAATGGCTGAGCAAACCCGAAATTATCCGAGTTTACACATTTAGAAATCATAGCCAACAGTGGCAACCAAAACATCCTTTAACATTTTGGTAAGCCATGCTCTCCGTTTTCACTTACGGAAAACTCCGTTCCTGGTATGGCGGATGAGAATAATTCCTTTTTTGGTATTGCGAGGAAATTGTTTTGTCGATCCATGCAAAATAAACAGAAAAATGAGCTAACACACATAAAAATTATAGAGTAATTTAATTATAAACGGATTAGTTACGTAAGGTAAAGATGTACAATCCAAATCCAAGGTCTATTCTAATTATAAATAAATCTAAATAGAAGTCGATTATCAACTATACAAAACAATATAGAATAATCAAATAAAAGCATACAAAAGTCACAGAATGATTAAACTTTATAAATATATTTTTTTTTATCCTAGTGAAATAAAAACGCAAGACCGGTTAATTAACCTTACATTCGATTCTCGATAATGCAGCAATGTCAATTTAAATTGCATGATTATAATATTATTTTTTAATCAATATCTTATTATTTACTAATAATTATTAATTAACTATAATTAAATTTAAGCAATTATGAGAAACATTTACTTTTTAATAATTTTATTATTTATTCTTATATTACAAAAATATCCGATAATTAATGCTCAACATGAGGCATTGGCAAGATTATGGAATGTACAAGATAATGAAATAGAGGATTTAATAAACAGGGAAGCTGAATTGATAAATGCGGACCATATTGTAAAACAATACTTAGATGATGATATTTACTCGGGATCTTATATAATGACAACTGATAATAGAATAATCTTTTACACTACTGACGTAACTCCGGTCGATGAAATACGAAATTTGTCTGGTGTAATACCAATTAACAAATTATTAATATTCGAAGGATCTGTAAATAATCTTACCTTATTCGATTTAAGAGCCAGATATAATAGCCTAACAAGCCTAGCACTTCAATATAATCCAGAGTTTGTTGCTATCTTCATAGATGTAAGACTTAATAATATCGTTATAGCTTTATATCATGAATATGATCATCATAATAGAGAGTTTATAGATGAAGTCAATAGACAATTTGTTAATCCAGAACCAGTTTTGAATATAAGGATTTACCTAATAATAATGAACAACATAATTTAAATGCTATAAGCCGCCGAAATATTCCTATTTTAGATGGAGATGGGTTGTCTAGTCAAGGTGTTACATGTTCAATAGGTTTTTGGGCCAAAAGGAACGGAACAGATCAGAATGTTATTGTAACTTCAGGACGTTGTTATCGATTTGAACAAGATTATTTCCTTTTACCGTGGCGGGGTTTACCAAATGTACGCCATCATATTGGAAAAATGGATAGAAACTTATTTAATGAGACCGATTTTGGTATAGTCAGTATTGTAGGTGATTTCGAACCAACAATAGCTATAAGGAACACGGATTCACCTAATTATCCAGAGATCCATATAAATGGAAAGAATGAAATGGAAAATAATCATTTGGGTATTCATTCATGTAAATCTGGCTATCAAACACATCTTACTTGTGGTTATCTAAGATCGAATAGTGCAATTTATTTTGATACAATTGATCCTTATATAATTTCGTATGTTATCAATATTGAAAATAATATTTATGATGTTGGAGGTCCTGTATTTGTTTACATTGATTTAGGCAATGTTTATTTGTCTGGGATACTAACTGGAGGTATCGGAAATATTGGTTTAGCGACATATATAGATTCAATTCTTATGAGGGGAAGATTATTGCTTGTATCATAACTAGTGCGATGGGTGCGCATTCGCGCCACCCATCTGATTTAGTTTTTTGATTATATTAATGAGTTACAGGTAAAAAAAAAACTTCTATTACAGAACTTAATAGCTATTGTTGTACAAACAATATGTGGTTAAGGTAGATTAGCTTGTATTAGATTTATCATAATTTCAATCATGATATGGTTAATATCCAAAAATGTCATTGATTAATATTTAAATATTTATTAAAACCACATAAAATCAAATTAGCACTAATGAATGCATTACTCTAAATACTCTAAGTTTACTGAAATGATGAGTTATAATAAGAGAAAGTTTGCTATAGCAGGTTACATATGGGTCATTAACTAGGAAAACCTGTCTTTAATCAATTTTGAGATTTTTGATACAAATTAAAGTTTTGGTTTATATTATATCTATATGTATTTCACTTTTTACTCTATTTTAATTAATAATTTATTGAGATATTTTAACTTGAATATAAAAATTTTTAATATTAGTGTTTAAAAATATATTTACAACCAAAACTTTACAATTTAATTAAGTTAGATTGGTCAATCAGTATTTTATAATTACATGATATTGTTTATTTAGTGATTGATATCTCGAAAAAGAATTGCACACATGTGACACAATTGGAAGAATCCAGTCTAATATACAGGAGATGAATTTTCTTTATTTAAAGAATGCATACATCAGTTGCAATTGATGTGCAAATGAACTGACACGGGATATGTACTCGGTAAATAGCAATTGAGATTGCGCCTGGCATCCCATAAGCAACAGAAGCAGCATGGCGCAGTAATGGCCAGTGGTTTTCTGCCTGCATAACACAGGCTGGCCAGCAAATGAAAATATGCAGTTGCAATCAAAATGACAGGATTTGACTATTCCAAATATATGCACGAATTCTGTCATTTTTGTTTGATATTGGGCTTGCGACTGGTTTAAATGACTGATATCAGCCTTTATTGACTCTAATACATACTGAGTTTAGCTATGTATTACAAATATGTTTCCACTAGTGATGTGTCACGTACAGTACTATACGTACAGTACTGTACGTACTGTACGTCTGTACGCTAAAATTTTTGCCGATCATTTATTAAGAGGGATCGATAGAAATATTTATGTGCCAATTGACCAATCAAATTCGTTAATTGATCAACACCCGATGAAGCTTTCTTGTTAGATAAATTAAATTTGTACATATTGCATCTAAAGTAGCTACTTTAGATATATAAAGTAGCTCCTTAATAAAATTAAGCAGATATGTACATAGTATATTACTAATTTGCTATATTAAATATTTGCTTATTAAAATAGGTTTAAACATTACATTATTTATAATATAGACTAACTTTAAAAAAAATTAAAATATAGATACTAATTTGATTTTATTATATGATCTTAATTTTTTATATAAGCACTATACGTACTGTACGCTAAAAAAATTTGGGTATTATTTTAATGATTACACATCACTAGCTGCATACTTTAAAATGATGCAGATCCGATCACTAGATCACGAGAATTTAGCCTACACGTACGAAGTCTTTTTCTTGGATAAATGCATTATGTAATTTTTTATTTATTAATAAGTAGCTGCGCAACGCAGTTGCGCGAAACCAGAAGCGGGGAAATTAGTACACTTTGATGCTAGATATTATATATAGATAGCCCTATGAAAACTCGATACACGAAAATGCATGCATAAATACGAAATTGTATGCGGGTAAGCACGGGTTTCATAATCACTGCACGGAAACTGCACGGAAACTGATCGTCCATAAAATTTAATACACGTTATCACACGAAAAATTGAAATCCGTGCACTATCGTGCATAGTATTATATCCATATATTGATGTGCATTAATCTTAATGATCACATAATTTCAGTGCACTAACGTGCACAATCATTAAGATTCTTAACGATCATAATTTTCGTGCACTGACGTGCACAATCGTTAAGGTTCTTAACGATCATAATTTTTGTGCACTGACGTGCACAATCGTTAAGATTCTTAACGATCATAATTATAATTTTCGCGCTCTGACGTGCATAATCGTTAAGATTCTTAATGATCATAATTTCAGTGCACTATCGTCACGATCATCACAATCGTTAAGATTCCTTAACGATCAATTTTAACGATCATAATGTTCATTTCTGTACATGATGTCATGATTACCACAATCATTAAGACTCCTTAACGATCATAATTTCAGTGATGATCGTCACAATCGTTAAGAATTTTAACGATCATAATTTTTGTGCATGACATCACAATTGTCACAATCATTAAGATCCTTAACGATCAAAATTTCGTGCATTAACGTGATGATCGTTAAGATTCTTAATGATTATAATTTCCGTGCAATGACGCGTACAAAAACATTTATTTTGTGAGTAAATAAATATTACATTTTTGTTTTTTTGTTTTTTTTTTTTGCACTTAACAATAATAATTTCCGTGCATCGACGCGCAAAAATTACATTCGATTTGTAAGTAAATAAATATTTGATTATTTGTTTTTTTTTTTTACACTTACAATTTTTATTATTTTCTTTTATTGTTTATAATTTTTTTTTTATTTGGCATGTAAATTATTAAATTAAAGTATTTGTATTATAAAATTTAATTAATAAAATAATAAAAGTAATTATTAAAATATAAATTTTAGTTAATAAAAATTATANTCTTATTTCTCTTTTAGCACTCTCCCAGCACTGGAACGCAGTAGAGTATAGATCCGATCTCTGTTATATATTTTGGAAAAAGGTAGATGTTGAAAAAATTATTTAGCATTTTAGAACTTATAAAATAAACTTTTATTTTCGTTCATAATTGATAATAAAAATAGAATTGAAATTAACTAAGGCCATGCAAAGTTAATTTTTCGTTTTGCATAACCCGCCGACCCGATTTTCCAAAAAAATTTTTTTTTTTAAATTCCAATTTTGCCAATTATTCCATTTTTGCCATTTAATATTTTCGCCGATGTCACCCGATGATGACTTTAATTTGCCGGAATTGCCCGATAGGTCCAATAAAAAAAAACAAAATTTTTTTATTCCATGTTATGCAAACCGAAGAATTAACTTTACGTGACCTTTGATGTGAACATGAATTAATTTAGACTACCAAAGTATTTTTTTTTAAAAAAATAAAAATTAATAAATAAATAATTAAAAAAAAAAATCCGACCCGCCAACCGGAATTTTGAAACATCAGGTTATGCAAAACGAAAAATTAATTTAGCGTGGCCTAAAATAAGCTATAAATAAATTATATCCAATAAAATGCTCGTGTCACTGTTAGTGTTTAAAATTCAAATCTAAAGTTATTTCTCAAAAGAGCATAATTTAAATTTTATTGTTCTCAAAAACTTTTTAGTGTTCATTATATATTAAATGTATTGAATATTAATTTTTAAAGAATGTTTATATTCTATACCTACAATTCACATACTAAGTTTATACTTATCTATTAATAATTTTTTAAAGTTTGCATATGTTTCTTCATATTTTTTTCAACATAGCACAATATATTATATGATTCAATTCTAATAATTTTGTTAAAACTTCAAGTGCTTTTCATATTTGCTTATAATAAAACAAGACTTTTATGATATTTTACTGATACTAGTATTGGTTAATATAATAAATTAGATCCAATTAGGGGAGGGCCATTTATCAGCTAATATTTTGCTGCTAAGAGGCTACCCCCTCCACCCTACCTGATTATAAATACTGCAATTTGTTTGGCTAAAATTATAAAAATTTTAAAAATTTTAAAATTTAAATATTAAATAATTTTCGAATCAGTGATCTGTTTTGATGATTTTACTACCAAAATGTTCATCTTGGTGAGACGATTCCAATGAGCCTAAAATTATCAAAATCCAATTACAGGATCCAGAGATCATTATAGATTTGTATAGCTTTAATAAATTTTAATATTAAATAGCTTTTGAAACAGTGATCTGTTCTAGATGATTTTACTACCAAAATGCTTATCTTAATGAGATGATTCTAATGAGCCAAATTGTCAAAATCTGATCATGGGATCCAGAAATTGTTGTAGATATGTGTTATTTTAATTGATTTAATATATTTTATATTAAAATAACACAAATTCATAAAGATCCCAGAATTTGATGATTATAATTTAATGATTTTAGGTTCATTAGAATTGTCTCATTGAGATGAACATTTTGGTAGTAAAATGGTCTAAAATGGATTACTGGTTTAGAAGTTATTCAATATTAAATTTATAAGATTTTAAAAATAATATAACTAGAGTAACACAAATCTATAATAATCACAGGATTCTGTAATTGGAATTTGATGATTTTAGGCTCCTTGGAATCATCTCACTAAGACAACCATTTTGGCAGTAAAATCATCCAAAATAGATCACTAGTTCAAAAATTATTTAATAATAAATTTTAAAAATTTTTAAAAATTTTTAAAAACTTTTAAAAATTTTAAAATTTTAGTTAATCAAAAGTTATTTGCTATTAGGTCCTGATAGTTTTCTGACCACCCATCCTAAAAAATCAGGTAAAAATATTGTTTCTCTTACTTTGTATTTAAACTTCATACTAACAAATACTTTGTATCTTTTTACTTGTTTAGTATCAAAATATTATTAATATAAATCTTTATACTACTAAATGACAACAGTAATCAGGCATTTTGTCTTTTGATTGGATGCTCATTAAGGTCATATGTCTAGCACATATCGTGTCTAAAAGGTGCAAGTGTTAACTTGCTAAAGTTACAACTTCAATCGCCTAAATGACAACAGTAATCAAGCATTTTGTCTTTTGATTGAATGCCCATTAAGGTCATATATCTAGCACATATCGTGCCTAAAAGGTGCAAGTGTTAACTTGCTAAAGTTACAACTTCAATCGCCTAAAATTACCTAACGCTAGCTCAAAGTGCAATTTCAGGGAGTTATGGCAAGTACTTTTGTAATTGAATAAAAAGTTAATACCTTCTATAATTGTATTGCCACAGCCATATTAATTTTACCTAAGTAGTATTCAGCATTGTTAATATTCTCGGAGGCTTACCGGTAATACCAGTACGATTATTATAAATGTGTAACATGAAATATAAGATGTTGATTTTTTTAGTATAAGTAATAGTTTTCACTTTTCCAATTCTGGTAGAAGTTAAATTCTAATGCAACACATGATGACAACTGCATAAATTATATAAGGCACATTGATTTGGGAAAATATAATTGTGAAAAATGTGTCATAGTCCATGAATACTAATACAAATTCTTTACTTGCAAAAAATGACAACGTACATCGTAATTAGGAATCAATAAATCAAAGCAAAATAAATATCCACTATGACAAATGTCCAGTCTGCACCAAAATCTTTTATTCTATTAATTTCTTATGCTGCTACTTCAATTGCACTTTGCTGTATCCAAAACCGTTATTAGACCGTGAGAATTAAATATATATTATTACAATCTATTTAATTTGTAATTATGATCATTTGCATTTTAATGTCATAATAGATTCGTCATAATTCGTTTCACTATGAATTAGTCATCCATTTATATTTTTTTAAAAATCGACTTTTGTTTGTTATGCACAGGTATTTTTGATATTATTAGTTGCTTGGTTATTTTTAAGTAGTAGTTTAGTGATTAGAAGTATTTTCTTATTTGGCATGTAAATTATTAAATTAAAGTATTTGTATTATAAAATTTAATTAATAAAATAATAAAAGTAATTATTAAAATATAAATTTTAGTTAATAAAAATTATATAATTTAGTTAATAAAATTATAAAATTTTAGTTAATAAAATAATATATATAAAAGTATATACGGATATATGTTATTATATGTATATGTTTGGATATATGCTATTATATGTTACCTGCACATAAATATGCACGAGACAGTGCACGAGAAAACACATAAAATTGCACATTAGTACGTGCACCATTGCACGGAATCCGCGCTCTATTACATGCTGTAAACGTGCTTTCTCATACATTGTCTCGTATAGATTTACATGCAGGTTTGTGTGGTTCCATATCTGAACTTTTCCGTGTATTGCAGTATTATTCTGTGCTGCAATTTGTTATAGGGTAGAATTATCTAACATAATTTTTTCTAAACGTCTATTAGATTCTGATAATATATACATGACCTAATTATTGCAACCATTCGGATATTCTAGTTGGTTATTTGGGTTGTGGACTAGGAAACCCGCCTTTGACACTTTTGATTCAAATTAAAGTGTTGGTTTCTATCCACATGTATTTTACTTTTTATCCTATGTTGATAATAAATTATCGTGATTTTTTCTTGAATGTTAAACCAATTTTTTAACGATCGTGTTCTAAAAATAGATTTACAACCAAAGATTGATGACTCAGATTGGTCAATCAGTGTTTCATAATCATATGACACTGTTTATTCAGTAATCGATATTTAAAAATAAACAAAAAAATCAAGAGGCAAAATTTAGGTTTCACAACAAGTAATCGCCATTTTCTCAAAATGGAAACCCCCTTCAAAGACAGGTTTTCCTAGTCCACAGCCCATTTATGGTAGTCAAATTTTGATTCGCAATTGAGTTAAAGTGCATATGTTCAGTGTCAAATTTACATTATTAATTTCATAAAATTTTAATATATGCAATTTCATAATTAGTAAAGTAATTGTTCTTTCATATGAAAAATCTGAAGATCTGATTAATTATGCGATCAATTTAAGAGTCAGTTTACGAAAAACAAGTAGGGAGGGCATTAATAAGGTATTAATTTTAAGGTCATGTAATGCGCAGACAATAATAATATATTTAAGGGGCAATGATGATATAGATACCTGATATTTGCAAAAAAAATAATAATTGAATATGCAACAATCATAAATGTTAAAAATGATTACGTAAATCTGCACAATTTTATATAGTTGGCAAACAATATAAGCAAAATCTTAATCAATATATAAATCGATAATCTAAACAGAATCCCAAGTAAACAAGCTATAATATTAACATATAAGTACAATAAGTCAAGAAAGTCAAGAAAGCATATGATAAATAGTCAAGTCAATGTACATATAAAGAAAATCAATATTGTAAACACATAAGGTAATATTATAAAATTTTTTAAATAATGATTCCCATCGCAAATGAAACATCAGCATGCATGCATAAAAATCAATCCAAATCAGAAGCCTAGAATTGTGAACTTTACTTAACTTGCCTGTAAACCATACTCTACGTACTTCGTACTCTGTTCCTGGTATACTTAACGTACATCGTACTACATTTCTGGTATATATCCATAGAACAAATAAGAAAAACAGGATAACTATAGTTAGTAATAAGATCGGAGGTATGATCAATTTAATAACAATATAAGGGAAAATGATGATCATAAGGCAGGAGTAGAATAAATTAATATCGTAATATGGGGCGCAGAAACATTATGATAGTATCACCGGACTCAAGGCTTGATATGTAGTTTGTTATTCATATTACACCATATAGCTGAAAAGAACTAATCAAAGACATAGTACACTCGGCAAGGTCCAGAATGGATCAACCTACTAGTTTCTTTGGACATTAATTCTAGATGCCTATCAAAAGTGCAGGTCACACACAATATTTTTTCAATAAGATACTGAGAATTACACTCCCGTACAGCACAAAGCGAACTATTAATAATACTAACAGAGGTTATATTGTTTGTATTATTTACTTTTTTGTGTTTAATCAACGACCGGTCAAAAAAATTAAACCCATCGCACTATAGAAATATAACCGAATTACTTACGTACGTACAGTACATACGCACATCAACCTAGACACATGAACTAATATAAGGAATCTAAAGTCACAAGTTTCACCATTTAACTTTTCAGTAAACCATACACCTTGTACCTTGTACTATGTTCCTGGTATACACTTCATCGCAACATCAATATTACAGTTAAGAATTTTTTTTTTACCAATTAGACTTGCAATTTCTCTCAGTAACCATTTTTAGTATTGTTTGGGATGTTACAAAAAGTCACAAGGATTTTTTATCCAATCAGATGCCAAAGATTGCAGACATCAACTAACTTGCCTGTAAACCATATACTTTGTATTTCATACTCCGCTCCTGGTATTATACTTTTACTAATAAAATTTTTGCTAATGCATGTCCATAAGAACGTGCCAAAATGTTAGTATTAATAAAATATAAATATTGATGTTTTAATTATTTTCAAAAAATATAAAGAATATGGTAAATTCAACTAATAATGACCCTTATTTTACAATGCATGATAAATTTTACCATAACTGTCTAACTCTTTGATATGCAACATTCCTGGTTTTAGCATGACTGTGCCATGCAGCTACACTAATAATATAATAAGTTACTTTAGAACCTGTGCGCACTTATTTGTGCAAGTGATACAAATCCAAAACAGGAATTGAAGAACATAAATGTGATGTTCCCCAATCAGCCCAACACGTGAACAAAACATAGGGATGTTAACGGAGTGCATACTCTGGCAGAGTATCCCTTAACACCACACCACACTGAAGTATGAATCAAAGCATACTTCCAAGTGTAACGGGGTATAACCCAGAGTATAACCCAGAGTACTATGTGCTAAGCACTATGTAATACTCGGAGTTTATAGTACTATATTTTCCTGAAAATATGCTATCTTATTTTGGGGAAATATGGTAAAAAATATATATATATAATAATACTCCAGAGTATAATTCATTTTGTATTAGTAGTATTACTCTGGAACAATTACTCCTATTAATAATATCTTAGTAATCCGAGGTGGTGTCATGTCTAGACCACACTGGTATGGAGTGGGTTATACTCCACAGTTACTCTGGAGTACCTTACTCCATTAACATCCCTAGCAAAACAAAGAGAAACACAAAAAAAAACCCCCGAAAGAAGAGAAAATAGAGAAAATACAAGAAAATGAGTGTTTAAACCTGTCTTGGAGCACTAAGTGAAAATGATGGGAATGAAATTTTACATATAACTAGCCAGTAACTTCTATTTTCCTGTACCCACGAGTTTTATAGAAACCGTAAAATAATAAAATTATATTCTAAAATATAACATTAAATGTTTGATGCGGTCTGTGAATTAGTCGTCATGATGAAGATTTATAATAAGACAAAAAACTATTCTTAGGTTTAATAAGTTTAAATTATAGTAGCTTCACTTATACTGCAGTATTAATCACTTAAGAGAGTTAACAAAGGTAGTACCTCGATCCTATTCTTTAATTAAAGGCTATTCAAATCAAATCTGAATACTACTTTGTATATAACTTGAATCTGGACGAATCTGGATTCAATTATTCAATCCGCATTCTATATGAATCGTTAGTACGATGGGTAGCACGAAGTGCCACCCATATTGCTCAGCACATTTGGTCAGTATTGGCAATTTTTTGCGGCCAATTTTTTTTAGCAATTGGTTGGCAAACGGCCCAACGGCCAATTGGCTAATATTTAAATTTTGGTCAAAAATTTCTAACTGACACAATTTTAAAAAAGACTATACTGTATTAGATTGCTTGTTACGGTTTTATTATAAGGTATTAAATAATAAATTATAAGGTAATAAATAAGAAAAATTTTAATCTTTATTTTTTTTAACAAATAAATAGTATTTGAGGCTTAAATACAGTTAATATAAAGATTAACGTTAATACGGATAAAGTAGATAAAACATGTAATTTTTTTTATATCATAAAAAAAATAGACATAAGCCATTCGTGTCAGTGAAGTTTTAAATACACGGCCGCCATGTTCTGGAATCGACCTTTTTAAAGAAAACTGGCGCGGATCTGCTAATTTGAAATCGAGACCTACTAGAATGTGTAACAAGAAATTTCATCAAAAAAAGCATAAATAAAACGTAAGTTTGCAAGGTGGGTGGGTGGGCAGTACTCTAGTAATAGTTTACGAATTCGAAATAGTAAATTTAAATAAAGAGTATACATTAATGTACAGAGTATATAAAAACGTAAAGAATTTTTTAGGCTAATTTGGCATGATCTGATTCCTAAAGGAGAGTATACAAGGCAAAGTCTTTGATCAAGTATTTTCACGGTAACTAAGGAAAACTTTTATTTATTTTAATTAAAATAATATAAAAAAAAAATCCAAAAAAAAAGGAAAAAAACCAGATACGGAAAACAACCATCGTACAAGAAAAGTACAGAAGTACCGAATTAGAACAAAACTATGCAAACAATCTGTATTCTACGTTAATTAAAAACTGTTAATTTATTACTATAGCCTCTAACCCTAACGTCCAAAATAACACTAAATTTTTAATTTCATGAACTTAGTATTCCGAGTACAGCATGTAAATAACAAAATTTGATTGGTTAAACTAAAGATTAACCTCACGTTATCTCGCGATACCCCTTTATGGTTTTTTTGTAAAACCGATTGACTGATTGATAATATCTAACTAACACTTTATAACTTGCTCACGTGAAGTTAGAAACTTTTAATCGAAACAACTGTAGAATTTTATTGGCTGTTTCGTTTTAAAATGCCAAAAATTTAATGTAATTTCTTTGTGTTACATACTGGCATTGTCAGAATAGCTTCTAATCCCACTTGTTTATATAAAGCTATACTTCTAAAAAACAATCTGGCGAAATTTTAGATAACCTTAATTATAAAAAATTTTGACTTGTTCCAATTCGAATTAAATTTTCTATTGTAAACCAATATAAAAAGTTCGTGTAACAGTACTTTTCAATAGAAAATAATCAACAAATAAAAACCAACTTCCACCATGCTGTAGAGTACTCGATCCCGTTTACTTAGTTTTTAATGCCCCCTCAAATAATAAATATAATAATATACAAACCATGTGATTCAATTAGATTTATAGTTGAAATTTTTTCTTCAAGCCAAAGTTTTATTTTTTAATACTATCTATCAATGTTTTTTAATAGTAGTTTAATACGCTGTAGAAGTAATTGAAAGCTATATAACAGACAATTATTCAAAAAAACATTCATCTGTTGTAGTACATACGTTCGTAATATCAGCATTAACTGGCGACGCTATGTAAACTAAGAGTATTCTCTGTATCATGTGTATCATGTGATTCAATCGTAATCAACAATCGAACCACGGGAATTTAACTGATGATGTAATAATAGCATCAGTTGCGATGCATAAAAAAATGTGTAATCAGAAGTTTAAAGGAAAGATAGATACCGTATAAGTAAAATCAATGATGTAATTAGTTTTTAATATCCATATCAGGGACGTATGTGCTATTTACGCCGAACCTTAAATTTGGTGTAATACAGTACATGTAGTACATACGTATACGTAAAAAAAAATACGAAAGTACGTAGTACTTTCATATTTTCGCTTAGTTTTTCAACAAACTTTAGTACATACTAAAAAAAAAATTATGGCAAACGCACAAGAAAAATGGCTTGAAAAAGCTATTGACGAGGGACATATTAATTCTATCGATTATAACAAATTTACAGACCCTATTGTGATCGGCGCAGGAGCTTTTGGAAAAATTTTTAAATACGAATGGAAAGATTGTGAATTAACGGTTGCTCTTAAATGTCTTAAAGTTGATACAAGCATAGATGAAAAAGTCATTAAAGATTTTATTGATGAGGTATTAATTGTTATATCGAAACCTTATACTCTACTATAGATAATAAATTCCTATAATATATAATTAGCTTAAACTATTACGAAGTGTTTCGTCTCATCCAAACATTATTACGTTCTATGGAGTTACAAAAGGTAGGCAAGCGATTTATAATTTTTGAAGGTATTAAAATAATAATATGTTAATTAAAAAAAATACATTTGTCATTTCAAATGAATATATAGATAGCAACGGGAATTATAATATGATTTTGGAATATGCTAATGAAGGAACTTTACGAGAATACCTAAAAACGAATTTTACAAGATTACAATGGACAGAAAAACTACGTATTGCTAAGGAAATAGCACACGGGCTTTTATTTTTACATGAAAATAATATTATTCATAGAGATCTTGTAGGTATTATATATTTTATCCGATTTTATATTTATCAATTTACTAATACAGTACTTTAATCACCCACCGATACTTTAATAATTTAGCATTCGAATAATATTTTAATTCATGAAAGTAAGCCAAAGATTACAGATTTCGGTTTATCAAAGCAAATAAATGAGACATCTAAGACTTCAACCGCTTTTGGAATGCCGGCATATGTTGAACCTCAGTTTCTTATTGATCAAACATATAAACGCGATAAGAAGTCAGATATCTATAGCTTTGGTGTAATCCTTTGGGAAATTTCAAGTGGAAGGCCACCATTTCAAAATTTCGAGTTAAAGATGGTAAAGCTTTATATTCATCTTTACGAAGGGAACAGAGAAAAACCTATTGAAGATACACCACCTCAATATATCGAACTTTACAAACAATGCTGGGACGAAGATCCTGCTAATCGTCCAGAAGCAAAAACAATTCTTAATACTTTAAACAAACATTTGTCTGGCATGATAAATACAAATACTTCAGTACAAGATAAAAGTACTCTTGAGGATTTGAGAAAAGAAGCACGCGAATTTTTCAAACAACGGAAATTTCTCAAAGCTTTAGAACTTTTTGAAGAAATTCTTAAAAACAGTCAGCACAGTCCTGATGATCTACAAAGCGCTTCTACCTGGAATTTTTCTTCGAATATGTGTGGACGTGAAAATTTAAACGAGTTAACTAAGGTACTTTACAAGAATTCCACGCTGACTTCTTTGAATCTTCGTTATAATTATCTTGGATCCGAAGGAGGAAAAGCATTAGCAGATGCACTTTGCATGAACTCTACACTGACTTCTTTGAATCTTGGATATAATAATCTTGGATCGGAAGAAGGAAAAGCATTGGCAGATGTACTTTGCAAGAACTCCACATTGACTTCTTTGAATCTTCGAGAGAATAATCTTGGACCAGAAGGAGGCAAAGCATTAGCGGATGCACTTTGCAAGAACTCCACGCTGACTTCTTTGAATCTTTGGTATAATAATCTTGGATCCGATGGAGGAAAAGCATTAGCAAATGCACTTTGCAAGAACTCCACGCTGACTTCTTTGAATCTTCGAAAGAATAATCTTGGACCAGAAGGAGGCAAAGCATTAGCGGATGCACTTTGCAAGAACTCCACACTGAAAGATTTGCATCTTTATAATAATAATCTTGGATCAGAAGGAGGAAAAGCATTAGCAGTTGCACTTTGCGAGAACTCCACGTTGACTTCTTTGAATATTCAATTTAATAATCTTGGATCAGAAGTAGGAAAATCATTAGCAGATGCACTTTGCAAGAACTCCACACTGAAAGATTTGAATCTTGAAAAGAATGATCTTGGATCCGAAGGAGGAAAATCATTAGCAGGTGCACTTTGCAAGAACTTCACACTGACTTTTTTGAATCTTGGACATAATTTACTTAGATCAGAAGGAGTAAAAGCATTAGCAGATGCACTTTGCAATAACTCCACGCTGAAAGATTTAAATCTTGAAAAAAATATTCTCGGATCCGAAGGGGGAAAAGCATTAGCAGATGCACTTTGCAAGAACTTCATGCTGACTTCTCTGAATATTTACAATAATAATCTTGGATCCGAAGGAGGCAAAGCATTAGCAGATGCACTTTGCAAGAACTGCACACTAACTAAATTATATATTCATCGTGGTAATAATATCGGGTTTGAATTAACATCAAACAATCGAAATCTTATTATTTACTAATATTGATAGATATATTAAATAGAATAAATCCATTATATAAATTATGTATTTAATGTAAAAGCCGTAAATTGATAGCTTATATTTCTAAGTTAAGTTATTGACTAAAATAAAAAATTTCCAATTTATTAAAGCAGTAAATTGCAACAAATTGCAGTTAACAGTTATAAAGGGTCCCCAAAATTTCAGGTCGGGATATATCGGAGTGCATCGGAATCATGGTCGGCTGAATTGGAATTGATCAATTTTGCCCTAAGATCTTTACTAATGAAATCATATCCATTCATTAAGCAAAAAATGGGTTCGTATTATTTCGCCGACAATCACCTCACCGACATAACATTCTACCGACATATACTCACCGACGAGTTCATTTTACCGACAGTTTGTTTCACCGAAGTTCATTTCACCGACAAGTTTTTTTTCAAAAAGCACCCTAACTTTAGCCCTAATTCTACCTAATTCTACTCTGACCCTAACGACAATGACCAGAATTACTTTGTCGGTGAAATGAGCTTCGGTGAAATAAACTGTCGGTAAAATGAACGTGTCGGTGAATAATTGTCGGTGAAATGTTATGTCAGTGAAATGATTGTCGATTAATTGATTGCCACCCGTAAAAAATGCCCAGCTGATAATTTTGCTATAGATTCTGCTAACAACTAGGGCTAAACATCGGCTTAGATCTGACGCATACGACCCAGAATTTTGGTAACCCTCCTGTAAAATTTGGGTCCCCAAAACTCTGGATCGGAGTACATAGGAATGATGGTCGGCTGGATCGAAATTGATCAATTTTGTCCCAAGATCAAAAAAATTTTTACTAATAAATCATATCCATTAATTAAGTAAAAAATGCCTAGTTGATTATTTTGCTATAGAATCTGCCAATAAACTAGGGCTAAACGCCAACCTAGATTCGATGCATCTGACCTGGAAATTTGGAGACAGTCATGTAAAAATCAATATTTGTATATAGTCATGTGCTCCATTCAAATTCAGATCATCCGGATTACACAATAAGGTAGCTGCGCGACGCTGTCACGCAAAACCAGGAACGGGAAGATTATTTAAGGATGGGTATAGTCTGGGTTATTAATATAGTAATTAGTTAGTTTAATATATACTATGAATTACTTGAATTTCTGAATTTGGCATAGTGCTTACTATAGATATTTTTGTTAGCGAAACAATTAATTTATTGTTAAATGATCGGCGTATACCTTAACATAATTTTATGGGCATTTCGGGTTAAAAAACCTGTATAACCTGCGGTCGTGATTTTGCACTCTGCCTTTTTTTTTTTTTTTTTTTTTTAAATATACTAGCTAGGGGTTAGTAAAACTACGGGGGGACGACTTATATGATATATATAGCTAATAAAATGTCATGCATGATTTTGTGTAACAATCAAATAGATTATAATAAAAAACTCAGCAATACTATACTAATGAGTCTTTTAGCAATAATAACAAGCACCGATTCAACATATGTTATTTCGCTCTATTGCCACTGGTTGGTAGGTTTATATAGAGATTGCATACATATTGGTATTCGCAGGGACAAAATTCATTTCTTTAAACATACTTGAAATTGTTAAATGCAATGATATTTATTGAAACCGATATATAACGATTAATGGATATTAATCGCTAACAGATTTTCATCTGTTTAGTATCGCCGTAATTTTTTTGCCGGGGTAGCAATATTTTAAATTTTGCATCATTATTAGATCGTTAAGATTCTTAACGATCTATTTTAGATCATTAAGTTTCTTAATGATCTAAATAGATCGTTAAAATTCTTAACGATGGTGATCATCACCACCGGTTATATGAATCAAAATAAAAAGATCAGTAATTTTTTTTTTATTCGTTTTTTGTTTTTATTTATTTTATAGTGCTGTACTAACATTTATTTTGATCTTTTTTATCTTTTTCTGTTGTTTATCTTTTGGTATTTCTTCCTTCGTCATCCATTTCTGTGGTTCTTCCTCATTGCTTCTTTCTTGGGTACTGGTCAGTACTTTCTGGGTCATGCTTCTTTTTTTGTCGTAGGTGACGTCCATTTCAGGCTTCATAGTGCAGGTCTGTACTTTCTTGTTTCAGATTGTGTTTCTTCTTTCGTCATTGGTGATATCTAATTGGTGGCTCTTTCTTTTGTTGCAGTGTCTTCTTTTCGTTAATGGTGTTACAAGTAATAGTTTTGGGTTTGTGTTTGGAATGCTCATCAAGACTTCTAGTTTCATGTCTTTTTTTTTGTTGCTGATTTTGTTTTTTTCACTAACTTTACTCTTTTTACAGGTAATAGTTTCAAGTTTCTTTCGTCGTTGGAGTCATCCTTTTCGATGCTTATTTACTATTAGAGTCGTTCTTTGTAGTGCTTTTCATCGTTGGAGTCGTCCATTTCGGTGCTTCTTTTGTCATTAGAGTCATCTATTTTGATATACGTTACCAGGTTCAAAATGATTCACAGGGTTTCAAGTTTCGCGTCAGCTAAGTGTCTTTTTTTTTGTTGATTTTGTTCTTTCACTAACAAATACTAAATTTATTCTTTACAGGTAATATTTTTGGGTTTCTTTCGTTAGACAGTTGGTTTGGTTCTTGTACCAGGTTTGGAATGATTCAACAGGGCTTCAAGTTTCACGTCAGCTAAGTGTTACTTTTTTTTTTGTTGATTTTGTTCTTTCACTAACAAGTACTAAACTTTACTCTTTTTACAGATAATATTTCAGGCTTCTTTCATTAGATAGTTGGGTTTGGTCCTTGTGCAGGGTTTGGAATGATTAACCAGGGCGCATTAGCTAGGTGTCTTTTTTTCGTCATTGATTTTGTTCTTTGCCAAAACCTCTTCAAGTTGCCAAAAATAGTACTAACTTTACTCTTTTTACAGATAATAGTTTCAGTGCTTTTGTCGTTGAAATAGTCACTTCAGTAGTCTTTCGCTATTGGGGTCGTTCTTTCTGATACTCTTTTTTCATCGCTATTACGCACCTACAATTCATCGCTATAGGTGTTATCATCACCAATTTGAGAGTATCACCACTTTTAGTTTAATGCTTTGTAGTTGGAGCCATCGTTGGTGTCATAATTATTGTGTCGATGGTGCTATAATGTATTGTTGCATATGAAGTTATTAGTTAGTATAGATTAGATTAGATTAGTATAGATTAGAGTAGTGTTTGGGTTGAGTTAGGGTTCGGGTTCAGTTTAGAGTTTGGATTAGGGGCCAGGTGTTCGTCACTTTGTGTTTTTTTTTATTCGTTGTATTTTTTTTTAATAAAAAATTCTTAAAATTTTTTTATAAACTTTGCAATTGATGTTAATTGGCTGGTTATGAGTGATTTATTATCAAAATATTAAACGTTTTTATATTGATTATATATCAATTATTAACTACCATAAATATGATCAATTATAATCACTATCAATATATTGGTTATATATTGATTATTAATTAGTAATTCGCGAGAGATGGAAAGAATTACTATAGTAATACTATATATACATGTGGGGATATTAAATATAATAAAAACAATTAATACCTATAATCTAGAGCTGGAATTAAAATTTCTCAATTCCTGTCAAGTTAACATCTTTTGTATTGCTAACCAAACTATAGAGGCAAGTTTTCTCTTTCTAATGGTAGTAAAATCATCAAATTGGTCTAAATATCAAGAGATATTCTCATTTTTGTCTTTATGATCATATGAAATTTCTTTGCAGATTTGCGAAGAAATTTCATATAGCCACAAAGACAAAAATAAGAATATCTCTTGATATATTAGGCCAATTTTGATGATTTTACCACCATTAGAAAGAGAAAACTTGTTTCTACAGTTTGGTTAGCAATACAAAAGATGTTGGCTTGACAGGAATTGTGAAATTTTAGTTCCGGCTCCAGATTATACGTATTAATTGTTTTATTATTTAATATCCCCATTTCTATATATAGAAATTCTGTACATCTCTCACGAATCACGAATTAACTATTATAGATATATATCAATTATAATCACTATCGATAAAAATCAGCAGGATATTTATAATCGATAAAATATGTAATATTTATTAAAATATAAAATATATTTAATTTAAAATGTAATCGAAAATTTTAAAAATTTTGAAATTTTGCGAAATATTGTGAAGTATTGCAATATTTTGCATATTTACATGATAATATGCGATATATTACCTCCTGTGACCCTGAAGGGGATAATTAGATAGGAGGTTTGCATTTTTTATTTGGTCTATTTTGCAATATTTCACAATATTTTGAAATTTTTAAAATTTTTGCAGTTTAATATAAAATTTTATATTTTTTTATTATTATTATACTTTATATATTACATTTTTAAATTAAATATATATTTTAATAAATATTACATATTTTATTATATATTATATTTAATTATTATACATTCTTTACAGTATTATTTTTACATTATTACATATTATTTTAACTACTTTCGCACTTTGTCGCATCTAATTCCATTATTATTTGTAGAAGAAAAATAAAAAACTAGCTATATACACTTATTTTTACACACTCTGCAGTTAGCTATTATCTTCGCCTTTTTGTTTTAACTAAGGAAATAAGAGTTGTGTTTTCACAAAGTGCTAAAATAAAGTAAATTAATAAAAAAGCTTAAAAAAAAACAAAAAAAAACAAAAACAAAAAATGTCAAACAAAAAAATAAATAAAGCGAAACTTTGCAAAAACTTGTGAAAACTTGTGCCTAACTAAATCATTTCTTTAAAAATGTATTCTTGAAAGTTTAGAAATTGCTTGAGAAATTAGTTATGTATTCTTGCAAAGTGTAGAAATTCTAAGTTGGTGCGCAAAGTCAAATTGGTATTCTTGCAAAGTGCCAAATAGTTGTTGGTTTTCTTGCTAGTGTTTTTGTAAAGTGTGAAAAAATTAAAAAAAATAAACAAATAAAAGAAATAACAAAACAAAAACAAAAAACAAACTGGAAAAAAATCTAATTTATAAAAGATCTAATATTTAAAATGTTTAATAGTGAATAACTCTTGATCCAGTGGCCCAATTTGAATAAAACATATGACAATGAAATGATTCTAAAAAGTTCAAAATTATCCAAATCTAATTACAAAATGCTAATATCATTAAGAATTTTTCACTCAGATGTTTAAATTTAATTTATTCTTAAACATGTAAGGTAATACAAATTCTTAATGATCCTAGAAGTGTGTAATTTGATTTTAATAATTTTGTTTATTAGAATTATCACATCAAGATGAACATTTTGGTGGTCGTTTCACCAAATTAGATTACTGTATCAAAAGTTATTTGCTATTAAACCTTTAAAAATTTTTAATAAAATATTTTAAATAAGCTTGAATATGAATATTGCCAATTAGATTTTATAATTCATATTTAGTCAAAATTGGTGACTATAACAAGAGTTTATT
The DNA here is from genome assembly GCA_003550325.1 of Gigaspora rosea. Classification (NCBI taxonomy): domain Eukaryota; kingdom Fungi; phylum Glomeromycota; class Glomeromycetes; order Diversisporales; family Gigasporaceae; genus Gigaspora; species Gigaspora rosea. The sequence continues at coordinate 140,438 of QKWP01000770.1, forward strand.
ATTAATAAAATTGATAAAAAATCAAAATTTTTTTGATGATAGTATTATAATTATAAGTGATATGTGACTATAATAAAGTATTTTACTATATTTTAAGTTTGTTGCACAATATTGGATGCTTATATAGGGATTTGACTATATAGGGTGAGACTATAGAGAGGTCAAACTATAATAAGCTATCATTATAATCACAAATTTTGACTAAATATGGATTATAACATCTGATTGGCCAATATTTATATTTATTATTTAAAATTTTTTATTAAAAATTCTTAAAGGTTTGATAGCAAATAATTTTGATACAGTGGTTTAATTCGGATGAAATAATTACCAAAATGTTTATCTTGATAAAACAATTCTAATAAGCCCAAGATTGTTAAAACCAATTACAAGCTCTTGTGATTGTTAAGAATTTGTATCACTTTGCATGTTTAAGAAATAATTAAATTAAATATCTAAGTAAAACTTCTTATTAATTTAGCATTTTGTAACCAGATTTGGATGAGTTTAGACTCTTTAAAATTGTCTTATTGAGTCAAACAATTTAATAGTTATTTTATCCAAATTGGGCTGCTGGATCAAAAGTTATTTACTATTAAACATTTTAAAATTTTTAATAGTATTTCAAATATGCACAAATATATTACTTATTGGTCATGTTTATATAACTATATCAAGGTATTTTATTTATAGTCACACCTCTATATAATTGCCAAATTAGGGCATAACCAACTTGTAATTAATATGGTTTTATTATATAATATATCATAATTACTTTATTAGTTTTTTATTAAAAATAATACTAATATAAATAATAGTAGTATATAACTAATTAGCACACTTTCAAATTGTTAAAATTAGCAAGAACTAGTTATTAAAAAGGTCAAAAATAGTTAATTTATAATTTACCTAAGAACTAGTGAAAAATATAGTAAACAGTGAAGATATATTTACTATGTATTTTTTGGCTTTTTTGGAATCTGAAGTTTTCCAAAGAACAAAATGATTTTCTACTAAGTAAACATCTCTTTTATATTAATTAAAAGTTGTAAAAGAGAAAATTCCAGTTATAATAGCAGTTAAATTATTAAAATCAGTCTAGTAGATTACAAGATATGAGCATTTTTGTCTTTGTAATTATATATTTACTTTTTTGTTTATACTATAAAGTTCCAAAGACAAAAATACTCATATCTCATAATCTACTAGGCCAATTTTATTAATTTAACTACTATTATGATCAGAATCTTCTCTTTTACAATTTTTATTTAATTTAAAAGAAATATTTACTTAGTAGAAAATTAGTTTGTCCTTTGGAAAATTTCAGATTCAAAAAAAGCAAAAAACAATAGTAAATTTTTTTATGATTTACTATGTTATTTAACTAGTTTTTAGACAGATTGCGAATTAAGTTAGGTTGTATTAATAATGGCTATTAAATATAACAATATATAGTAGCAGAAGTTGGGTTAAGAAATTTGCTGGCTAAAAACTATTGTAGCAAATTAAAAAGGAATATATATAATTTATAAGTTCTAATTTAAAAATATTAAAATAAAAGCAATTATATAATTTTAATTAAATCAAACTTACATAATAATCTTTATATATATTTTTAAATTTTACAAGTCTAGTATTATATTATGCAACATTATGCATGCAGCATGCATAATATATAAAGAATATCTCTAGTATTAGTACCATATGAGGACCCCGGACATCTCTCATATAGGTCATAACTGGATTTTGGCCAATTTTGACCTAATTTGCTAAAAACAACAAAATATATTTATTTAAATAACTTTTGATCCAGTGATCAGAATTGAATGAACTTTTTTTGTTAGATGCGCCTCACTGAGAGCTTCATTTTAAAAAAAAGTTCATTCAAATTGGACCACTGGGTGCCAAGTTAATTGCCAAAAACTGATTTTTTGCTTTTTAAATTTTAGGGGTTTTTGCTGAAATGCGTAATGTATGACCACTGTACTACATGTCCGGGTCCTACCATATGTATTCAAAATTAGCTACTATCTAAAATAAGTTACCTCTTTAGTTTTTTAAAAAGAGTAAATTTATTCATTGCCCCATGTGATGCACCTTATATGTTGCTCTCCCAATCAAATTTCAAGATCAGGTGTAATGTTACATGATCAAAAAATTCAAAACAAATGTTTGTTTTGTCAAAAATCGTCTATAACTTAAAATTGAGTATATGAAACTACTCTTAGGATTCTAAAAAAAAAATTACTTGCAAAATTTTACTATAAAACCCCCTCTCACCCATACACACCATTTATACCTCACCCTAACCCTATCTAATGAAAAAACAGGTTATTTTAATTGTTTTGCTTTTACATTACACCCGATTTCATGATCTGCAGCAGGTGTGACAATATCGCACGTGTGATATATAAATTATTTCTTTTAAAAAATCAAAAAAAATTGCAAGCAGTTGCTATATATAAAAGTCTAAATTTTACTAAGTAAACTCAAAAGTGCCATTATTTAAACTTGTTCAGAATATCAAAATATACTTACAATAAAAATTTGGTACATTTAGACAATCTTTATTGGTATGCTATTCAATTTTTCAAAAAATTTAACAATCTAAAAATAAGCTATACTATATTTTTTCATGTAATTTTTTGCTTAAAAAGGTAGCTCAATATTGGATACATACAGTATATGACTGGTATGTATAGTTGCTGTACAGTTTGATCTCTCTATAGTCACACCCATATAGTCACACATTTATATAAGCATCCAATATTGTACAATGGACTTAAAATATAGTAAAAAACTTCATTATAGTCATATATTACTTATAATCACTATTACTAAAAAAAAATTAATTTTTTTATCAATTTATTAATAATAAACCCTCATTATAGTTACCAATTTTGATTAAATATAGTTATAAAATCTAATTGGCCAAAATATATATTTATATTTATTTAATATGTTCTATTAAAAATTTTTAAGATTTGATGGCAAATAACTTTTGATGCAGTGGTCTGATTTGGGGAAACAACCACTAAAATATTTTGATATAACAATTTTAATAAGTTCAAGAACATTAAAATTAAATCATATGCTCCTGAGATTATTAAGGATTTGTCACTTTACATATTTAAAAATTAATTAAATTTAAAGATCTAAGAAAAAAATTCTTAATTATTTTGCATTGTAATTAGATTTGGATGATTTTGAACTCTTTAGAATTGTCTTATTGAGTCAAATACTTTGGTAGTTGTTTTATCCAAATTGTGCTACTGGATCAAGAGTTATTTACTATCAAATATTTTAATTTTTTAATAGTATTTCAAATATATGCAAATATTACTTATTGGTTTTTGATCATGTTGTTATAGAACGAGTTTTAGTATTAGTTTCTTGAATGTAATTTCTAGTATATTTTTATTATATTATTTTATTGTATTATTATTATTTTATATTACATTATTATTATTTATTATTAACTATATATGGTATAGTTAGAAGTACGAGTAATATAGTTAACCATTTCTACCATTTCTACTATTTCTACTATTTCTGCCATTTCGTACTATTGTAACTAATAGCTGTAAAAAGATATATAAACCCTAGTTTTCACCCCTTCTGCACATTAGACTCAAATTCCTCTCCTTCTTCTTCTAACATCTAAACATAGTTATATCTCTTGCATATTATTATCTAAATAAATAAAATATATCTTTGATAAATAAATATACTCTTGTTATTTACATCAGGAAATTTTATGTATAGATATTAATCGATATATATCGATTAAAAAATAACGATATATATCGATTAACCAGTTAAAAATCGATATATATCTTAATCGATATATATCATTTTTATATTAAATCGTTATATATCTACAAATCGATTATAATCATAATTATTTGTAACGATATATAACGTAACAGATCTTTAACGATTACATAGTGTTTTGACCACATTACAAAAATTTCATCCCAGATCACCGGTAAAAAAAAAAAAAAAGTAAAATTTTAAAAAAAAGTAGGTTAAAAAAAATAAGAAAGACAAAATAAAAAAAACTAGCATAAGAAAAAAAAAAAAGCCGTTTTTAACTAATTTTTACCCCTCTCTCCCTTTACCCCCTCTCCCTTTTTCTCCTCTTTTCTTTTTTTCTTTTTTCTCTTTCTTTTTTTTCTCTTTTTTTTTCTTTTTAATATTTCGAATACTTTCAAAATATTTTGGGATCAGTAGATCTGTAACCTGGATCATATCAAAAACGCATTTGACTAATATTTTCGAAATATTTCAATAATTTTTGAGGATTGTACCACAAGATCAAATTAGATCTTTGTTTATTTTTTTTGTTTATAATTTAGATCTTCTATCAATTTTACATTGTTTCTTTATTTTCCTTTTGTTTTTTTTTGGTTTTGTTTCATTATTTTAGTTTCGGTTTGTTTTTTTTTTATTTATATTTTTTTTATTTTTTAAATTTTTTTACTTTATTTTTACACTGTACCACTAGCACTTTGCAAGAAATCCAATAACTTTCCAGCACTTTGCACAAGCCAACTCAGCCTTTTCGACACTTTGCAAGAACACACAACACCTTTCTCTAGCAATTTCGAACGTTCAAGAATGTAAGTTTTCGCAAGTATTTGCAAGTTTTCGCAAGGTTTTGTTTTATTTATTTTTTCGTTTCATGTTTTTTGTTTTTGTTTTTTATTTTTATTAATTTATTTTATTCTGCACTTTGTGAAAACCTTCGACGATTTCTGAATTGCAAAACACGAACTCGAAATAGAGATTTGGGGCTTTGTTTATTTTTTATTTAGTTTGCTTACAACATTTTTGTTTTTTGTTTGTTTTCTTTTTTTTTATTTCAGAACTTTGCAAGAAAGCCGCTTAACTTTTCCGGCACTTCAATTCTAACATCTCTGGCACTTTGCAGGAATATGAACAAACATAATCGAATTCAAGCAAATATGAGCAAAATATAAGTTTATTTTTTTCGTTTTGTTTTTTTTGTTATTATTTTGGTTTGTTTTTTGTTTGTTTTTTTACTTATTTTTTTAATTTTATTTTATTTATTCCTTACTTCTTTTGGAACTTTGCAAGAAAACAACCTAACTTTCTAGAACTTTGCAAGAAGTAGCAAATATAAGCGAATATAAGCAAATATGAATGAATATAAGCAAATATGAGTGAATATAAGGAATATAATAGTTTATTTTTTTATTTTTTTGGTTTCGTTTTTTTTGAATTTATTTTTTTTGACATTTTTTTATAATAATTTATAATAAAATATGTAATATTTTAAATATAATAATAATAAATAAAAAAATAAAATTTTATATTAAAAAATTGCGAAAACTTGTGATATATATCAATTAACCGGATATATATCGATTACTATCACTATCGATAGTAATTGACAGGGGTGATGGGTATTGATATATATCTTACCGGTTAGTAATCGATATATATCTATATATAAAATTTGCTGATATAATAAATATATACTGAAATGCTCTAGTGAAATAATATTCCACTTCCATACCGCTTTATATCTTCTCTGACCCTTACAAGATCCCTGTTACTGTGTGCTATGTTGCAAGAACTATATTGAAGGCTATAGTCGCTTGTAGCAATGTGAATTATAACATTATTACTAATTTTTGTCTCATTTTATAATTGGATAGAATTATGTTTATACCACCTTCTTTTTAAATTGATATCTTGGTTAGGGTTAGTAACAGGTTAGTAGATAATATAATTAAAATTTTGCAAGAAATTTTTTTTGTTAGTGTATAAAATGTTATTTCTTAGATATAGTTTTGCAATAAGTAACTTTTTTAAAAAAAAAAGTAATTGTGTTTGCTTGTCACATTATACCTAAACTTTTTCTAATTGGTCAAATCAGTAAAAAGTAAGATGAAAATTAGTAAATACAATTATAACAAAGTATTTTATTTATAGTTACACCTCTATACAATTACTAAAATAGTGCATAATGGACTTGGTAATTATAGAGAAATCAGATGGTATTTGGAATTGTTGTTAGATTTATCTGGTAACAATTCATATTATTATATATCTCTTGTTCTGTTGAATAGATAAAACTATATTGTTGTATAAATAATAATAAATAAGTATAATTTTGAAGTAGTACTTTAGTATAATATAATAATATAGTATTTGAAGTGCTAGGAATAATTTCTGTGGAAGTGCTTACTGTTTAAGCTCAGTTCTCACAGTTGTACAGGATACTATAGCCTGCTCTGTATATTGGGTTTAGCTATCATAATCCTGGTTTTTTGTATAAATGGACTTAATCACCTGTTCACTTATCTCATTCTCTTCTGAAAATGGTCTACTAAAAGTAGAGAACATCATTATCTCAGAAGCAGTAGTTGCATTTATGTGATCTACAGAATCACTTATTGAAAAAGATTATATTAAGATATTAAAATATAAGATTCTTGTATATTTGAGTTTGAGATTGAATTATTTTATATCAAAAAAACTACAAAAAATAAAATAATAATTGAAAATTAAATATATAAAGTGTCTAGAAAAGCTAAATATGAAAATATAAATAAGTTTTATTTATAAAGTAATAAAATAAAATAGTATAAAAAATAAAAATAACACCTTGTAATATATTACTGTGATCTAAGGATTTCAGAATATATTAGTATATTTTGTCTAATATATCTATATGCACCTTTCTTAGACATAATTCAAACCTCAAAACTACTAATTAGACAATTACTTGCTCAAACCATAGCTCTATATTACCAAGGTATAAATTTAGAAATTAATAATCAAGATCTAATTATTAGTAAATAAAAGTATAATCAAAATTATAGTTTGAACAGTACTTGAAAAATGGCTTGTAGTCAAAGATTTTCTAGATTTTTGCAAAGAAAAAAGTTATTAAAAAAAAACAAAAGAAAAAAGAAATAGATATAGAAGGCTTAGTTATAGAAGATTTAAAAGAAGGTGAAAAAGAAATAAATTTTGTAATAAAGCAAAAAGTCGAGCTTTATAGAGATAATGATGTTAGTAAGTACAGCTGTTTCTTTCTATAGTTACCAAGTTGGTTACACCCTATTTTAGTGATTGTTTAAAGATGTGACTATAAATAAAATACCTTGCTATAGTCACATGCCCATATGCCAAGAAGTGTTTAATAATATGTAGCTGTAACATATTGAAAATACTTTTAAAAAATTTAAATTATTTAACACTGAATAACTTTTGATCCTGTGGTCCAATTTAAATGAAATAACTTGTTTCAATAAGACAATTCTGATAAGTCTACAATTATTCAAGTCTAATAACAGAACACAAGATAGCTAAGGATTTTTTATACAGATATTTAAATTTATTCAATTCTTAAATACATGAAGTAACATGAATCCTTAACAATCTCAGGAACTTGTAATTAGTTTTTAAAAATTTTGTGCTCATTAGATTATTTTATTAAGACAAACAAATTTATTCTTTATATAAACTTCATTATTGTATTAGAACCTATATTTTTAAAACTATAGTATTCTTCTCTATAATCACCTATATAATTACAACACCTGTACAATCACATTAAATTTTGAAACAATTTATTAAAAAAAGACTTCTATACAATCATACTCTAAATAACTCTTGATGCAGGGCCCAATTTGGATAAAACAATACTAGAGTGTTTGACTCAATAAGTCATTCTAAAGAATCCAAAATTATCCAAATCATTACAAAATGCTAATATTATTAAGGATTTTCTTTCAAATGTTTAAATTTAATTAATTCTAAAACATGTAAAATAATACAAATTCTTAATAATCTTAGAACCATGTAATTCAATTTTAATAATTTTGGGCCTATTAGAATTGTCACATTGAAACAAACATTTTGATAGTTGTTTTACTCAAATCTGACTACTATCAAAAGTTATTCGCTATTAAACTTTTAATAATTTTTAATAGAATATTTTAATTAAGCATGAATATGAATATTGGCCAATCAGCTTTTATAATTCATATTTAGTCAAAATTAGAAATCATAACAAGGGTAAATTATTAATAAAATAGATAAAAAATCAAACCTTTTTGTTAATAGTGATTATAAGTAATAGGTATTATAATAAGGTTTTTTACTATATTTTAAGTCTATTGTACTATCTTAGGTACTTATATAGAAGTGTGACTATGTGGTGTGTAACTATAAAGAGATCAAATATAGCTAGAATTAATTTAGATATTGTGTTACCTAATGTATTATAATTAAAATTTTGCTCAAATTATAGTGGATTATCAATAATTAATTATGTCCTGCTTAGGGTGCTACCAGAAATTAGCTGATTGATTTTGCCAAAATTTTGATCCCTATTTTAGTCAGATCTTCATATTAAATTTTACATTTTCAGACCTCCCTAGAAAATTAGCTGATTTCTGGCCCTTCTCTTAGTGTATTTAAAATGTTTTTTAAAGAAATTAAATTAATAAATAATAAAAATTTTTTTAGTATTAGTAACAATTGGTTATATTTTAATAGAAGTAAAAAATATATTTTATTTTAAATCAATTAAAGTATTTTAATTAGTGAATATAAATTTGTCACACTTGTGACATGTTGCACTCCTGGTTTCAACCAATCAAATCACACGATTTTGTAGACAAAAAATTTTATTTTTTAAAAATTAAAAATTTTACTTAATAAAGTATTAAATATATATAAAATAGCATGTTATATAATGTAAAACTTTATTCTGAACAATTTTTCTAATATAAAAGATAGATTGTCTTAGTAAAAAAAATGGTTTATAAGAAAAATTAAAAATTTCCAATGTTAGCACATATAAAACTTTTTTTTACTGAAACACTCTCTTCTTTAACTTAGAAAAAGTTGTTTAATATAAATTTTACATATAATACTAGAATGTAAATATAGATTAAATTAGTAAAAAAAAGATTTATATGTACTAACTTTGAAATTTTTTGATTTTTCTTATAAACTATTTTTTTACTAGGACAATCAATCTTCATAACTTAGAAAACATTGCTCAGAATAAAATTTTACACTATAAATTTTGTTATTGCTTATTTATTTTTATATTTTACTAGTAAAATTTTTAATTTTTAAAAATAAAATTTATTTGTTTACAAAATTGTGTGATTTGATTGGTCGGAATCAGGTGTGATATGTCATAGCCATAACAAATTTCTATTTCCTCTTTATTATAGTAATTTTTTTAGCTAATACTATTTAGTCAATAGATAATTGGACTTAATAATAATAAATCCAATTTGTCTAATCTTAAGACAATTTTTTTTAGGGATACAAGTCATTCTCGTTATAGTGAAGTGATCCGTTCCATTAATAAAAATTTTTTAAAAATTTATTATATTGAGAGTTTGATTAGTAAATTCACTATATCGAGAAAATTTTATATAAGCTGGCTTTGAGCTTAACTTCACTATATCGAGATTTTAATTAGTCTTCACTATATTGAGAGTTCACTATAACGAGAGTGACTTGTATATATTAATAAAAATAGAATAGTAATAGCAGTAAAAAATTATGATTAGATAATTTTTGTTCATTCTAAAACTCATGATGAGCAAGAACATATCATTAATATTTAAAGTTTATATAGTACAGTTATATTTATTAAGTTTATTGGTTAATAGTTAGGTCACAATTAAGTTTATTGGTTAATAGTTAGGTCATTATTGGTTAATAGTTAGATCACAATTAAGTTTATTGGTTAATAGTTAGATCACAATTACTTAATTGTTAATAACTAGAATCAACTGGAATATTGATATTAATTATTTTAATTGGCTTGAGTCAGCCAATAATAAATTTAATTATCAAGTTCAACAAACAATAAAAATAGTTTATTAGATTTCTTTTACAACTTGTTATACTTTTATATAAATTGCAATAATTAATAAAAAATTTTACTATTAATTCTAACAAATAAAAACTAGATCTAAATTTTCAAAGATTATTGCACTAGTATTGACTATATAAAATGCTTTTAATATATTGCATTGTAAAGCTTCTAGTATATCTCTACTATGAATTTCTGAAGTATTAATATTTACTAAAATTTTCAGAATATAATTTTTATAATTATTTAAAAAGGCTTGCAAATTCTCAAAATTATTTTTTGAATTTCTTAGAAAGCATTACTTACAACATTAATATAAATTTCTAATTTTATAGTCACAATTTCTATTCTTCTTTCTTTTTTAAAAATCTTGTAAAGTAGAAATAATAGTTTTTTGGAATTTTTAGTTAAATTAGTATTTAAAGAGAAATTATTTTATATAAACCCTATACCTTAACCCTAAAATTCCAAATCCTCTTACATTCTGTTCCACTTAGAACTATTATTTATGAAAACAATAGTATATAATAAAAAGAATTATATAATAAACATACATTTATTGCTTTATCCAGAACACATGGTTTAAAAATTCAATATGTGGCTACAATCTATTATATGTAGCTATTCTTTTAATATTAATAAATAAGTAATAAATTGTTATCATTTATTTTTATCATTTATTTTTATCTATAATACTGTATATCACTAACAACATATGTATAAATAATTTAAAATATTATCATAAAGTTTAACCTATTTTGTTAGGCTACAGTGAATCTATCATCATGAAGATCCTTATTGACTTGTGCATTCATAATTGCAAATAATTCACGCCTTGAATTAAAATATTCAGAGATTTTCATTTCAGAAAAACAAGTTGAAAATCTAGGTGTAAGAACGGCTTCTCTATTTTCTCGAGTAACATAGGTTTTAAAAACCACCTACATATTAAAATTATTAAATAGTAATTTTAGCGATATAATATATATATATATTTAATAATTTATAAGTATAAAATTTACTGTTATTTCTTCTCGTGGATGATTAAAACCTGTAACTAATCTACAAAATTCTTGTAATTCTTCTGGTTCTTGTGTTTGTAACCATTCAATAAACCAATTTTTGACTGTGTTCTGACGCCTACTCAGATTAGCTGGACTAAAAACCAATTTTCGAATAATGTCATCAAATGTTATTGAACCTTGATAAAAGTAATCTTTTATATGTTCAATTTTTATTTGTTTATCTTTAAGAATCTGTTAAGAATTTGGTATAAAATATATTATCAGTTTTACTAAAAATATAATAAATGTTAAAATATGAGCATTAAGCAATTACAATGACATACATTTAAAAATCCAAACTTATTTAATTTAAGTTTTATAGCATTAAGTTGTTTAATTCGATTATGAATTAGTACATCATGACAAATTTCCTTGGCCAATTTTCTTAAATTTTCTTTTGATCGTGAGTAAACTTGCCGCTGTATTTTCTATATTTTAAAATTTAAAAAATATAATTAATTTAATTATTTATATGATTACATGATGATTAAACTTGATGAACATACTGATATTTCCTTATCTTCAGCCCATTGATCAAAACCATCAATGGTAGACAAATCAACATCTGGATTAGCATTTAAAACCTCTCTGGCAAGATTGTACATTAAAGGATTGAATCTTTCAACATCCTTTAGAGTAATAGTATTTTCAAGGTCTAAACAGTATTTGAACAATATAATATCTAAATCTACAGGGAATGGAGCATCATGAATTATTGCCAAAAATAAAATATCTCCAAATATCTAAATGAATTAGTATAATATACAAATAGTTAATTATTCTTCTTTATAAATTATAATTATAAAATAAATATAAATTGTACATACATTAAGTTCATCCAAAACACTTATTGGGGCAGTTGAACTGATTAATTTAGAATTATCCCCGGTAAATAAACGGCCATTACCACCATACTCAGGATTCTCTAATGACATAAAAGTGTCCAGAATTTGCCGAACAGTATCATTAAAAGCACCACCATAATCAGCAACAGGCCTTTTCATAATTTTGATTAAATATAATAAATAAAAGTATATGTATGAAAAAATTAATAATAAATTTTTAAATTTAAAAAATCCATACTCATGTTGAAATTCAATCTTTGGCCGCTGTATAAAATCTACATCTCTAAATCGCTTTATAGCTTCGATGAATTCTGAAAACATAAGTAATTGGTTTCTTGAAGATAATTTAATGATTCTTCTAGGTGCAGTTGGATTTTTTTCAAATAATTTATTTTTAAATTGAGTAATGACTGTCTTAAGATCTAATTTAGAAAGATATAAAGGAGGTTAAAAGCATTGATTTACGGATGATGCAATATTCAAAATGTTCAATATATATACCATTTGAAGTGATCTCGACTGATGAGACCTTTATCGTTACTAGAAAGGAAAGGGGTTGTTCGTTAGTTTTACAGTTACCAAAATTATAAATAAAGCTTTAAAATGCCTAAAAAAAGTATCATTCATTCCATCTAATTTTAGTCTAATGACACTTGCTGCATTTGAACGTAAATATCAAATCAACCATATGCATACATATATATATATATTTGTCATGTAGTTGCAAAATTATCATCAATAAGATATTTATGAATGAAAATTTAAATATACCTTGATCTAAATCATCATCGTCTTCATCATTCAGACTTTCAATATATTTTCGATTTGGTTCTACATTTATAAATATTTTAATACAAATTTAATGTTTTTATTACGTGTTTCGGAAATAAAAGGATGATTTAAGATTGAATTTAGTAGTTATCATTTATAGGTGGTTATATAAATATTCAATCATGATTGAAAATGTAAAAAAATTTCACATTTAACCGAAATATATTCACATAATTTTAATTCCGAAATCACTTACTTATTGCATCATTTCTTCTGACTTCAGTATCTGAATTTGTTTCATAGTTTTCAAATTCAATATTATTCCTACTAGGAGTTTCTTCTATAGATAATTACACCAATTATATAAAAGCATTATTTACACAGTATAATACGTCTCAATTTATATTATAATTGATATCTGATATTATTACTTACCATTTTCTTCTAATGTCTCTTCATTTAAAATTTGTTGTAACTGCATAGCAATGGCAAAATCGTTTTCAACACTACTATCTCTATTTCGTCGTTCATTTTGTCCGTTATCAATGATAGGCGTCGTATCTGAGAGCATTTAAATATTAATTATATGATATGCGTATATAACGTATAAAGATAATATAATCGTTTAAAAATCATGTTAATAGAAACTACTTTAAAGTACCTTCAACCGATTCATCGATTTCATCTTCATAATAATTTGGTAATGACTCTGAATATAGTAATCATAGTTTTTTTTAGAGCGAGATCGAGTAAAAGATTCAATTAGATAAATTGTCAATTTACCTTGATTAAGCAATTCTAATTGTAATCGCAATGCAAAATCATAGTCTAAGTCGTCATTTTGCATTGTATTAGTTATTGCAGTTGTAACTGAATAGGAAGTTAATGTGTTTTGTTGTATAGTTTAATAAGATGCCAATAAGTAGTTGTTTGTCGTCGTAACCGAAAAAGAAATCGTTAATGCGTATTTATTATTGTAAGGATATAAATAAAAAATACGGAGTTTTTATTATATGATTGCATACATTACCTACTTGAAATGTGGTGTCACATTTGTACTGAACATACGCATACGTAAGTCGTACGTACGATTTACGCCGAAACCTAAATTTGGTGAATTAAAAAGCTGTATCATGCAGCACATGTTGTACATACGTTGTACGTAACTAAAATACATACGACAGTTCGTAGTACATATTTTCGCTTTTTTTTTCGACCAATATTAGTGTATTCTAAAAAAAATTATGGCAAACTTACAAGAAGAAGAATGGCTTGAAAAAGCTATTGACAGAAAACATATTAAATATATTGAATATAATAAATTTACAGGCACTATCAAGATCGGCAGTGGAGGTTTTGGAAATGTTTTTAGATACGAGTGGAAATACTGTGAATTAATAAAGTTGATACATAGATGAAAAAATCATTAAAGATTTTATTGATGAGGTACTAATATGTTATATTAAACTCTAATTACGTCCACGATAGAATAAAAATCCTATAATTCATATAATTAGTTTAAACTATTACGAGGAGTTTCTTGCCATCCAAACTTTATTACGTTTTATGGAGTTACAAAAGGTAGGCAAGCGATATATAAATTTTGAATATTTCAAGTAATAATTATATTGATCAAATATTCATTGAATCGAATATATATAGACAGCTACGGGCGTTATAATATGATTTAGAATATGCTATTACGAAAATATTTAAAAACAAATTTTACAAAATTACAATTTACAGATTGCTAAGGAAATAGCACTCGGCCTTTTTTACATAATGAGATTAGATGTTAAATTGCTTATAAAATGCTCAAACTGCTTAACACAATTTTCTTGTTAGTTTTATGATTTTTTTTTATTTTATTTTTTTTTTTGTAAAATTACAGTATTAAAATTGTTTATAACAAATTTAAAAAAATATATTTATTAAAAAATAAAAATTTGGTCTAATTTGCAAATATTAATCATTTAATGCCATTAAAGCACTGCTCATAAGCATAATTGCTTATAAAATGTTTAAAGACAATTTCTTACCACAAATATTATTTTTAACTTTTTTTTTGTAATTAGATCTATTGTTTATATTATTTTTAATCTATTTGATTATCATTGTGGTTTAATAATTAATTTAAATTTGTGTTATATGAAGCAATTTAGAAGCATTTTAACATCTCTAAATGAGATATTATTCATAGAGATCTTGTAAGCGTACTAGTACGATCACATGAATGTGCAAAATGAAATGTTCAGTTCAACTTTTTGGTTGTGGCCTATGCTGATTTTCACAGAATCCTTTTTTAGTAGGAGTAATGATTTTCATTTATTCATTTTTAGCAGGTGGTAATAATTTTCCAATACATAATTACATTATTAGCAAAATTGTACATGCGTAAGTATTGTGTGAAAAAATAATGACCACATGCGGATCAATACTATATATAAAATGATCTTTTCCTTTTTATCATAAAAGGGGGATGGCTAAAGCGGAGCAGAATCACGTGACAAATTTTTATTGGCCAGGTGAAACAATGACCGTGATTGGCCAGATCTTGTTGATTTGTCAGCCAAATAATTTACCGTTTGCTCAGCCAAAAACTACGTATTGTTTTATTGTTTATTTGACTTTCGAACGGCCATGGCCTTACTTTGCCTTAAATACTTTACCTTAATCACTTTCACGGTCTTATTTGACCTAATTTTGCAGGCGAAGCTTTTTTTTCTTTTTTTCTTAACTTTTGAACGTCTGCAATCTTTGAAATAGCTAGTTTTTTTTTTGACCGATATTTGGAGACACTATTTTTTTTTTTGGTATTTTATTGTACAGTACCTTTTTAATTTTTTAAATATGAACTTGACTTGTACTATACCTGCTGCTGCGACTGTACCTGCTGCTGCGACTGTACCTGCTGCTGCGACTTTACCTGCTTCTGCGTCAATAATAGATCTAACAAAACTTGCTTCAGACGAAAGACGGGCCTTCTTTTTGACGTTAATATGCCTCTGGAGATTCCGATAGATGATTTCAATGATACCTGGTGGCCCTTGGTTTCTAATATATGGACTCAATGGAATTCATATAAAAGCGCAAATGGGGATGTCTCAAAAGTTTTCGCCTGCCGATTTACAAAGCACCGAGATTCAAGTGGCCGTCAAAAAGAAATTATTCCGAATAAAAAACGCAGAATGACGAAATCACGACCGTCAGGACTGTGTGAGGCGAAAATAAAGGTTTCCTGGCTGGTTTCATCAAACATGGTGAAGGTTGAATGCTATAAAAACTCACCAAATCATTCACATTCTTTGGAGGAAGGTGATAGAATAAAACGCTCTAAAGCAATAAGAACACTTGTAGAACAGGAAGCAGTTAAAAACTATTCGCCCCCAACGATAACTGCTGCTGTTAAAAAGCATGCGACGATTAAGCTAGGTGTTGGATCTGGTGTGCGTGAATTAGAACGGGAGGAAGTGGCAAATATTAAGTACAAGGTTTGTAGGCCTGCTGAAGCGCACCTTGTTGGTGATCCTAATATAAAAATAGACATTTCAAGTTCTGTATCCTACTTAAGAGAGCAGGGATATCAGGTTGAGAACTATCATGTTCCTGAACGAAACACCAAAGGTATTGTATTTGCGCATCCCACGCAGTTAAAAAAACTTCAGCGTCATGGATGGTTGACGCTTATCGATTCCACTCATAAGACTAATAGATACGACTGGCGCCTTTTTACACTATACATTCGTGATACTTACGGCTGTTGGGATGTAGGTGCACACTTTTTTGTTAGTACTGAAGATAGTGATACTGTTGGGAAAGCATTATGTCTAATTCGTGATAGGCTTTGTCGCTGGTCTCCCTGATATATACTTTCTGATCAAAGTAGTATTGAGGCAAAAGCTGTTAAAAAAGCATTTCCTGGTATAAGTGCTGGTGAACAAGATTTAATTTTTCTATATAAAATTTTGATGGGATAAAATGCACATGATTCAGCAACATGCGCATTAATGCGCATTCATGCGCATGATTGAGGAATCATGCGCACGCATGAAACCCATCTCTAAACACGACTCTTTGATTTTGTGGTTTTATTAGTAAGTTACTGATGGGGTTCAGTACTTACAATAACGATAACGATAAAAATTTATAATGATAAAATTTCGCATATTTCTATCTGATCCGCATAATCTGTAGCATAATTTAAAAAAATTTATCGCATAATTCGCGCAAAGCAGGCAGAATTTGGGGTTTGTCGCAGCAGAAAATTAGATCGATCTTACATGATCACATGACTATCTAATTATGAACTTCATGATCACATGACTATCTAACTATGTGACGACATTATTATTACAATCTTATTTTTTTATTTTTTTTAAATTTTAAATTGTTTTAACCCTCATCTTTATACAATATATCCCATTTTCTTGATCATTGATTTTACTGAACTGATTTATTTACTGAACTACTTCTGACCGTACAATCATCAATGGTTGAACCAATTCTGGCCCGTATAATTACCGAATATATACATATTGCATTAAATATACGCGTCTACATGTATTTATTTTACTCAAATTCTAATATCTTCTATTTATCAACATAAGTATAACTTACATAATTTAAATTTTAATACAATATACAGCACATAATAGATAAATAAACCCAGAAAAAATATTGCATTTCTAATATAAATTGCGGAAATTCTAATATGCAGCAAACAAACAGCTAAAATGCACGATTTACAAATAAGACAATCAATTAACAAAAACAGTCAAATCGTTAAATCCACTTTATCACACGAATTATAATGAATAGAGAATGTCTTAATGCATAATGGCAGAGAATACAATTAATCATTATAAATATATTACATAAATGCCAATGACAATAACATAAAACAATCAACTAACAAAAACAGACAAAATGTAATAACTATCAACTAACAAAAACAGCTAAATTTAAGACCCAGCCAGCTAAAATGTATGAACCATAATTTAGGCAATCAATTAACAAAAATAGCTAAAATAGCTATAATAGAATAAAATGTAACCAACAAATACACAACAACCGACCAACAAAAATGATTACAGAATTACAAACTCACCAGCAACCAATCAAATCAGCTAAAATGTACGAACACTGAATTAAGTTATAGAGATATGTATGTACAATTGCATCCTGTCTAAATATACAGTATACGGTCTAATTGCATACTATATAATTTACATCTATTTCTAAATGTATACCGTATGTGTCCGAAATTAAGCTACCTTTTTTGGCCAAAAAATTACACGAAAAATCGTAAAGTAGCTTATTTTCGAAATAGAGTTTTTTGAAAAAATTGAAAAACGTACTAATAAAAAGTTGTCCAAATATTACCAAATTTTTATTGTAGGTGTATTTTGATGCGCTAACAACTTTACTTAATCGAACTTTTGAAGTTTACTTAGTAAAAAAAGTTTATATGTAGCAACTGCTAACGAATTTTTTAAGATTTTTTAAAAAAATCAGGGGTAGCTTATTTAGGTAGTAGCTTATTTTCGGACATATACGGCAATATTTTTGTTTAAATTATTAACATAAAAATGGTTCTTATAATCTAAAATAGTGCTGGTAACTAGACATGATCGGACATATAAAATTGCCATTGATAGGACAATTGGACATATAAAGTTTTATATATCCAATTTCTTCGAAAATTACTGGAATATTCAATGCCAACAATGGTCCAAATGCATACGCGTTTAAAAATGTCTCGACAGATGGCACGAAATTAGACAATATCAACTTTATTATAACAAAGAATAACAAATCAAATTTTAACATCAATAACTACTAAAAATGTGTATAAAATAGGTATGAGTGAATTTGTATATTCACTACCATCTTTCTTTCTCTTTTCTAACAATCAAAATATTATCACATCACGTAATACTCTTAGTAGTTTTTTCCTCTTATATGTAAAGGAAAGTCTATTTATTAACTCCCTAGGATGTCTCAAAATTTTGAAAATTTAGGTGACGAAGATCGTGATAATAACAGCTCGATAACTGTTGTCGAAGTTGATAAGCCAACCAGTTCTTTGAATAAACAAAGTGATCCAAAAAATGATTCTATCATCATTAGATATAATAATAGTGACACTGAAGATACCAACAAACTCAAGAATAATAATTCTAAAAATTTGTCGATCTGGAGGAAGAGATTAATTCTCTTAATTGTTTCTATTGCGGCCGCGATATCTCCAATGACTGATTTGTAAGTTTAGATTTATTGTTTTCCATTCTTATTTTTTTTCATTCTTTTTAAGCTAGCAGATTATCATTATTAGCATATTATATCCAGCATTTGTACAAATATGTTCAGACTTTCAAGCACCCGAAATCTTTGTAAATATCTTAGGTATAACTTTTTAAATACACTGTAGTTTAAGTTTAATCGAGTTGTTTAATCTAATTAAATATTATAATAGCCGCTATATTTATATTTTTTATGGGCTTTGGTGTAAGTTTTTCCTGCTCATTGAAAATTTAACTTTCGATTAAATCATGTGTTAAAGCAATGACTGATTTTATTAAAAAAATAGCAAATCGGTTGGGCCGCCTTCTCTGAGACATTTGAAACTAGACGTAGAGTTTATTTAATATGCATGCCATTAATTCTTATTTCATGTGTTATTTGTGCTATTACTCCAAACATTTGGTTACTGATGGTCGGTCGTGGTATACAGACATGTGGAACATCTTCATTGGTTGTAATTGGATGTGGTATTGTTGCCGACATGTATGAATTGACCGGTAATTATTGAATTTTTTAAAAGTAACAAAATTTTATTCTTTTTTATATATATATTTTTTTTATTATTCTTTTAAAAATTCAGAACGTGGATCTGCTTATGGGAGTTTTTATCTTATTTACACCTTCTATGTTTTACTTGGACCATTATTTGGAGGATATTTTACACAGTATTTTGGATGGAGATCCATATTTTTGTATTTAGCAATAATGTCCGGAGTTGTTTACATAGCAATACTTTTATTTTTACTTGAAACGTTTAATAGTAACAATTCAAATGAATCGAATGAATCTGATGTCGAAGGATCTCAAATAATATCGTCTACATCAAGGAAAAGATTTAACCCGTTTCTACCCTTTAAGTTGTTACGCTATCCAAATGTAATAATTTCAGTTCTCTACATAAGCATATTTTGTACATTTGTCGACATTCAACTTTTGGTTGCTTCAAAAAATTTCCTAAAAAATCTGGGGTTTCCACTTCGACACTTGGCCTATTATTTATTCCTTCAGGTATCGGATTAATGGTGGGTAGTTTTATCGGTGGAAAATATAGTGATCTTGTAATTAAATGGAAAAAAAGTAAACTGAACGATGATGAATCAATTCAACCTGAGGTTCGAATTAACAGTATTTGGATCGCTACAATTATAGTCCCTGCTGTTTATATACTTTATGGATGGTTATTTGAAAGAGAAATTCATATAGCCGTATTCTTAGTTTTATGGTCTCTTGGAAATTTTGAAGTACAAATGATTTTCAATATAATATCAACATATTTAGTAGATTCAAACAGAAGTAAAATTGCATCAGTCTCAGCTGTATTTCATTGTATTCGCTTTTTTGTGGAGGCTAGTTATTCTATACTTGAGGCACCATTAGAAGAATATTTGGGAATAAAGTGGATGTTTACACTTTTTAGTTTGATAATATTACTTTCCAACCTTTTAATAATAGTCGTTTTTTTCAAAGGCAGATCATGGAGAGAAAAAATGGACAAATAATTGATACTGACTGGCTTGACACGTGATATACGTATCATAATTATAATTGGACAATGTTTTTATTGTTACTAGCAAAAAACCCCGTGATTCCATCACGGGAAATTTTGAAAAGAAATTTAAAATCCTATAACAAGATTTGAGGATTTATTGAAGGCGTTTGTTTTATATTATTTATTTTATTTATACGAAAAAGCGATTCATGCTTGGGGATTTTTGTAATTATAAATGAATAAGACTAAACAGCATTTTACTTATTTGCGCGGGTAATACAAAAACTGATTTTGTAAATAAACTAAGTGTGTTAGATAAAAATTTAGGGTTAGGGACTTAATATTAGAGGCTATATGCAGTATTGTACATTGGACATTTTGTGGACATTTTGTACATTTTTTCAAATTAAGATTACTTAATATTTTATTAAGATAATATAATTTAATTTTTTAAAAAATGAATCCAGCGCCTAAAAAAATATATAATTATATATTTGCGAATTTGCAGAATTTAACTAAGATTCTAAAGTTTTATACAAAGCTCCCGTGGCAGAGCCACGGGTCAGGTGTCAAATAATATAAGATAAGCAACGATGAAGTTTACAATTATCAAATTTGTAAAAATTTATATATATAGGCAAAATCCGATATATTATCAATAATAAAGATAAAAATTAAAAAAATTTTTTATCATGAGGTATCATGCGCATTCATGCGCATTTTATTATAAAATGCGCATTTTCCCATCTCTATGCGTCACCCATCATTAACCCGGGTCTAACCCGGGTCTGACCCGGGTCTGACCCGACCCAGGTTTGATCCGACCCAACCCGACCCAGGTTGGGTCTGACCAGGATCGGGTTGGGTCAGACCCGACCCAGCTAAGACCCCTAATTTATGTATAGCTAATCATTAATGATGATCTTTTTTTGATTCTTGCATGTGTATATTTAATGCTTTTTTCTTTTAGATAGTTAATGCTATAGTAATTGGAGTTGTTATTAGAGTTGTTATTAAAGTTGTATTAGGGTCATTATATGAAATGCAGTTTGTGGCTTTCAGTAATATATAAACTTTGCTACCACTAATAGTAATAATCTCACTATATCTTTAGATTCTTTAGTAGTAGTAATTTCACTATAGCTTTTTGTACTTTTGTGGTTGTAATTTTGCTATGGTTTTTTGTACTATTAGTGCTTGTAATTTATATAACTTTCTTAAGTATTTGAAATTTTGGTTTAACTTTTAGTATCATAGTTTGTTAAGATTTTGCTACTTTTAGTCTTTTACTTTATTTAGAAGTTTTTGTAGCTTTTAGTATTGTACAGTATTATTACTAGTTGGAATTTTAGTATCTATATTGCACTAGATGTAATTTTGCACTTTATAAGTTTGGTGTACTATTGCTAGTAATTATAATGTTCATATAACAAAATATAGATACAGTTATCCCTTTCGGTCAGCTATCATCGACTATCGACTAGCAGCTGACTATAGCTGATAAATTACTTGATCAATTTCTTAATCAATTTTTCAATCAAGCATATAAACAAGTGCCAAATAATTTATTTTTATAAAGTTATACATATTAGAGTACCCTAGCCATAGCAAAAAAAGTTCAGGCCGCTTGCTATAAACAGGAATCCGTTAAGCCAGCCACCATCACGTGCCTTACGGCCAATTAAATTGTAAAATTTTGATCATCATGGATCAGCCTAACGAGACAAAAACAAAGAAAAAAGTGAAAAACACTAAAAATACAAGAAACAAGTGTCTAAACCTGTCTCAGAGCATTAATAAAAAATGACAGGAAGGCATTTTTACCTATAAGACATTCCTAACCCTAATCCTAACTAACCCTTACCCTAATTTTAATTAAAAATAAAAAACAAATAAAGGTACCTGGCTTTAAAATAGCCAGTCAAAAATAGATCTACATTTCAAAACAATCTAATTCTGGTTAAATTTGTAGATCATTTGGCTATTGGAGATGAGTTTAAACTCATCTAAAATAGGCCAAAAGATCTGCAAATTTAGTTAAAAGTAATTTCAGCCTAGATTTTAATCGTTGCTCTTAGCCAATTAAAATTGAGAATTTGCTATGACGTGAAATTTTACTATCATAGATTTTGGCCAATAAAATAACGAGATCAGTGTAATGTAATACAAGCAGAAGATCAAAACAAAAGTTCGCTTCGCTCATTTCCCTAAAATTTATATCTAATAAAATTCCTTGAGCGATTTTACTATATGACTTGCTAACATCAAGTCTATAGGAGCCCTAAAACGAACTTGAAGTTTTTTGGGAAGTAATAATGATCCTGGGGAAGATGCTAGGGCATTTCTTGCAATAATTCTATATAATTTGTATACTTAATGCTGAATTAAGCAATAGTCGACTATATTGACTACGGCTATAGCTGATCGGCAAGCTGACTATTAGCTGACCAAAATCCCTAATTATGTCATTAGAAAATTCAGAAAATCGAGACCAACCACCTTCTTACTATTCTTTCAAATATTTACGAATATTATTCAAAGATTACCGAAATTTTGCTTCTAATAACAATAATAATTTTCCACAAAATGCTTTTCTACAAAATTTTGCATCCAATAACAGTAATGGCTTTTCACAATACTTTGCATATGATAATAATAACAATGGTATTCCACAATGGTATTCCATTTAATATAGTGTTGTTGCTAGAAGGTCACTGGAAGAAAATCAATATTAATTTTCTTCTAGTGGCCTTCTGTGGACTTCTAGTAACCTTCCAGCAACAACACTGATTTAATAATAACAATGATATGCCATTTAATAATAACAATAGTATGCCATTTTATAATAACAATGGTATTCCATTTAATAATAACAATAGTATGCCATTTAAATAATAATAACAATGGTATTCCATTCCGCAATCATTTCAACAATAAAACTTTCTGCATATGCAATATCAATGACAATAAGCTGTTTTTAATCAATTTAATAATTATGAAATGTTTGTGGAATTTTGTAATTACTATGGCCAATCTAATAATAATTAGCAAGCTTTCAATGGAAATAATAATAATAATCCTTTCAGGCTATTTAATAAGATAGCTGCGCAGCATGCGATACTGCACAGGACCAGTATGATCAGCATTTGTATATTTTTTGGGGGTTTTTTCGCGCCTATTTGTTCTTTTAGTATTAGGATGATTTTTTGAATTGAATTAATTAGGTAGGGATTGGACCCAGGTAGAGATTATTATTATATTTAGTTAAATTACTGAAGCTCACGTATTCAGAAATTAATTTTTGAAGTATTGTTTAACATATTTATTTATTCAAAATTCATGCATTTTTGTGGTCTTTTTATTTAGTCCATTGCAACTTATGTCGATGTGGAAGCTGCATTTGGTGAATTTAGTTATAGTTGTGCAGCACATAACACGCGCAGGTTTGTATGTATGAGAATTTACTTATTCTTGCCTTCTTGCTATTACATCAAAATACTATATATTACATTGTTCTATGATTCGTCGTATATTTTGTCTTACATCACATATTATGTCATCATGAGTTTCATTATTATCAATTAAAAGTGATGATTATTTTTGTATAGTCAAATATATAAATTGGTCTGGGTTCTAAAATAATCACCTAAGATATATGTTGAAATAGTTTCGTTATTATAATAAAGCTATTTCATCATTCTTTAGGGACTTTTAATAGGTCTGGAACAGGTCAGCTTGCTGGTAGCCCATTCTGGATCGCACTTATAGTATGAAACTCAACCACTAAAAAAGATCCTTACAGTCTATTTTATCGATATTGAATATCATATGAAGAGCCCTTATACCATTATTACAATAGAGCCTAGAGGCCCATAAATTAATAACAACGTAGTTTGTTTACAAATATGAAGTCTTACTCTGTTCTTATAGCTCTGAGTCTAATTACAAACGTGTGATGCCTTGTATTGTTATTATTTATTGCATCGTCCAGAATAGCTACGGAGCCATCTGTGCTTATTAATAACTGAACAAGCACAGTGCATTAGGCCACATAAAGTTGATATTCATTTTGTATTACCCACTGATCCATTTTCAATTTTCAAAAAAATTTTTTAAAGCTCCAATTGCACTATAATTTTTTCCATAAAAATTCATCTGGTAGCACCTGATAGGGACCTTGTTTTCTGGAATTACTGATAGAAATAATAAAAAAATTTCTACTATCAATCTAATTTCCTGATTCGATGTTATGCAAAGCAAAATAAACTTTGAATAGTTTTAAATGAGAACATGAGTCTATTACAATAAAAAAAAAACTAACCTTGAATTTTGAAATCTATGTAAAGCAAACTGAGAATTAACTTTGTCTTATCTTTAATAAGGAAAACAACCTCATCATTATTATATTAATACGATTTCAATAATCATATATAATCATATTTACCTGAAAACACCTGCGTTTTGAAATAATAAATTAAAAATGTAGTTCTGTAAAGTCATCCAAATTACTATGGCTCTTGATAAAACCATGCAAGATTGATTTTTCATTTTACATTACATGAATTTGAAAACACGGGTCGATTGGTCAGTTTTTTTTTTAATTTACTTGTAAATAATAATTATTTACTGCATCGCCCGGAATGACCACGGAGCTATCTGTGCTTATTAATAACTGAACAAGCACAGTGAATTAGGCCATGCAAAGTTGATATTCATTTTGTATTACCCAGATCCATTTTCAATTTTCAAAAAAAATATTTTTAAGCTCCAATTGTGCTATAATTTTTTTCCATAAAAATTTATCTGGTAGCACCTGATAGAGACTTTGTTTTTTGGAAATTACTGATAGAAATAATAAAAAAAATTCTACTGTCAATCTAATTTTCTGATTCGATGTTATACAAAGCAAAAATAATTTTGAATAGTTTTAAATGAGAACATGAGTCTATTACAATAAAAAAAAAACTAACCTTGAATTTTGAAACCTATGTAAAGCAAACTGAGAAATTAACTTTGCCTTATTTTTAATAAGGAAAATAACCTCATCATGATTATACTAATATGATTTCAATAATCATATATAATATTTACCTGAAAACACCTGCGTTTTTAAATAATAAATTGAAAATGTAGTTCCGTAAAGTCATTCAAATTACCATGCTACTCGATAAGGCCATGCAAGGTTGATTTTTCATTTACATTACATGAATCTGAAACATGGGTCAATTGGTCAGTTTTTTTTTAATTTACTGTAAATAATAGAATAGTTATATCTATGGTTATACAAAGTTGATTTTTCATTTTGCACAACAAGGAGTCAAAAATTTGGTTAGCATTCATATTTTTTCCGTCAGTCCTATTGGACAATTATTGGTCTCTATTGGGTGATACCAGATGAGAATAAAGTGAAAAAATAAATGTCATAAATTGAATTGACACAATTGGAATCTAAAAAAAAAATTGAAAATTTTAAAAAATGGTTCAGCCAGTAATACAAGAAAATTGGAAGCCTCTTTTCTGGGGCTTTGAGAGCTAATTTTTATTGCTAGTTATCAAATTCATCACATTATTATTACATTATTATTATATCTCCAAAAATTCTCACTGAATGTACCAAGTTACACATAGTGGCCGTAGTGGCATAGTATCGATTTGAATATCAGTACTATATATCAGTGATATCGGTGACTATATGTATCAAAATAGCAATAGGACCCCTGTATAATAGCTTGTCAGTGAAGTGAGCATTTGCAAAATATGGTGTCTTAGAAGTACTCATAGGTTATTGATTGAAACCAGATGAATCTAGTTGTTAAACGAAACCATTTATTTGAATGAAAGACGAAATTATAAAAAAAACAATAGAGAAAGTGAAACAACAAACCCACAAATTTTTTTTAAAATATAAAAATTCGATTAGCAGCATAGATTTACATCATAAAATTTTAATTAATATTGTTAACGCTAGTTACATCATAATAATGAGTTTTGAAATTAATAATCAACGATATCAGTTTGCATTAGTAAATATATTACATATACGGTAAGAACTTATCTTAAATTTATAATAAGCTTGTCAAATGAGCGTTGACAAACTGTTTGTCTTTAAAGCAATCATAGGTTATTGATTGAAAACGGATGAAACTAGTTGTTAGTGAAATGATTTTATGCGAATGAAAGATGACATCATGTTTAGAAAAAACAAAGTAAAGTACGTACGCAAAATAATACAATCGTTCTTTTTTTCCAAAAAATTTTATCAGTATCAAATAACTGGTAACAATCGAATGCTATCAAAAATCGGTCATATAACTCTCTTATTAGAAATACATGGACTCAAATAGTTTCATATTGTAATATTTTATTTAACTCATTATAAGATTATATGTGGAGTTACATATTAAAACAGCCCTTTTTTGCAATTTTTTGAAAATTGAGTTTTCATTAAATTTATATAAATTTTGGCATGATTGATATTTTTCAATTATAAATGAAAGTCGATTTGCATAATAAAAATCAAGATAATTGTAAAATTACATGAGGCCAACACATCACGAGATTACCCGATAGTCACCTGTTACATTTAACCAATCAAAATTGTGAAATTTAATTAATAAATCCTGGATCAGTCTAAAAATCAAAACAAATGATTAAACTCAATTATCTCAAAATACAATATATGTAAAAAAGGGCTGTTTTAATACGAAACACCCCATATTTCAAAATCAGATCACGCATGCATTAATTAGCAACACTAAACAGGCATAATTTCAAAAAAAAATAGTATCTCATATTATTAGTCATAGTCATATAAATGTCATTTTTGAAAGTATTCACTGATCACAACATATTTACACACAATCACGAGTATATTTCCACACTATTATTTACATTGCATGTGTCATCATCCCGTGTCGTCAAAATCACCATAACACTTGCCTGAATTAGAAAAACGAAAACCATTACCCATACTAAAAAAGGATTCTTCAAAAATTAGCATAGCGAACATCAAAAAAGTTGAACGGAAACCATCCCTCACACATTTTATATTACACAAGAAACGTGATCGAACTGGTATAATAATACTAATAATCAATTTCCTATGAATAACATGAACGAAAAGAGCACTTCTGAAAAGATTATCAACAGTTCAAAAAGTAGACAAAATCTATGTAATCAAAAGCCAGGCGACTTTAATATTCTTTTATTGGGTGGAACAGGAACTGGAAAATTTACAATTATCAATACTGTGACAAATTACTTTTTGGGTAGAACTCTTGATAATCCTAAAATTGTCATTCCGACAAAATATTATCTTGTTACTGAAGATGGTATGCATTGATAAAATATCAATAGATTAATTAAAATTCTGTTTCTGATCATTTATTAATACTTATTTTTGAACGATTATTATCTAGAATACAGTAATAAATATACAGAAGCAAAAATTGATAATGTAACAAATAGTCAAACCACAAAATGCAGCACCTACACGTTTAACATCCTGATAACTCTTCCTCTAAATTTATCTTCTATGACACTCTTGGATTGTGATACGAAGGGGGTAAAACAAGATAATAAAAACATCCAAGAGATCATAAATACTGCAATTGATGTTGGTTCATTATCAGCTATCATAAAAATTGCAAGTGGAACTGAGGCTAGAGTTACACCAACAACAAGAATACATTAGTTTGATTAGGAAACAACCTTCCTGATGCTTTAATGTCTAACCTTTTGCTCATTTTAACAAAATGCAATAAAGGTGGAGTTTGTTTTCAATAGATGCTTTTACAAAAGAAATTGCCAAACCCAAGGTTAGAATTTTATTTCGATCTTTTATTAATAGTGCATAAATATAAACCTTAATCTTTTATTTTTTTATTTATTTTTTTTTTAATTATAAAGTTTTTATATGAGCAATCAAGCTTTCTGCAATATTCCTAGTATTTGAAAAAATAATGAAGATGAAAAAGGAGTAGTTGAATTAAACTGGGATAGATCTTTTAGAGCAATTAATTATTTGTTAGAAACAGTTATAGACATGTCTGCAACTTCTACTTAGGCATTTGAAACTATGAGACAATACAGAAATAAAATTAAATCTGAAATTGCTAAAGTGATACAAGATATCGCAAATATTTAACAAGTTCAGGATCACCTTGAGGCAGCCCAGAGAGCTTTGCAGGAGACTAAAAACCAAAAAACAGCATTTGCTAACTATCAACTACTGAAAACGATCAAACTTAAGAAAATAGTTAAATCTGATTTTCATAGTACTGTTTGTACCCTTTATCTTAAAGACAATATAATTTGTTATGAACAATGTAGACTTGAGATAGAATCGACTTGAGATGGAATCAAGTTCTGGAACTAATCATTTTGTTAAATGCTCTTGTATGGGAGGAGGTAAACGTACCACATGTTCACAATGTGCATATGGTGCTAGAAGGTGATTATATATATATTCTCATATTCATTTTTAAAAGCATTATTAATTTTGATTATTTTATATAGTTACTAACATGATAATGTTAAATTAACTGAAGAAACCCAAACACTTAATACCCTATGAAAACTCGATACACAGGAATGCATGTAAAAATACGAAATTGTATGCGGGTAAGCACGGGTTTCATAATCACTGCACGGAAACTGCATGTAAACTGATCATCCAAAAAATTTAATACACGTTATCACACAAAATATTGAAATCCGTGCACTATCGTGCATAGTATTATAACCATTTATTGACGTGTATTAATCTTAATGATCACATAATTTCTGTGCACTAACGTGACAATTGTTAAGATTCTTAACGATCATAAATTTCGAGCACTAACGTGCACAATCGTTAAGATTCTTAACGATCATAATTTTCGTGCACTGACATGCATAATCGTTAAGATTCTTAATGGTCATAATCATAATTTTCGTGCTTTGACGTGCACAATCGTTAAGATTCTTAACGAAAGTTTCAGTTCACTGACGTAACAATCATCACAATCGTTAAGGTTCTTAATGATCATTTCTGTACAAAATGTATGATCATCACAATCGTTAAGACTCCTTAACGATCATAATTTCAGTGCATTAATATCGTGATCATCACAATCGTTAAGATTCTTAATGATCATAATTTTTGTGCATGATATCACAATTGTCACAATTGTTAAGATCCTTAACGATCATAATTTCATGTACTAACATGATGATCATATAGATCCTTAACGATCATAATTCCGTGCATTAACGTGATGATCGTTAAGATTCTTAATGATTATAAATTCCGTGCATTGACGCGCACAAAAACATTTATTTTGTTGTTTTTTTTTTTTTTTTTTTTTTTTTTGCACTTATCAATAATAATTTCCGTGCATTGACGCGCACAAATTACATTTGATTTGTAAGCAAATAAATATTGCTTTTTTTTTTTTTTTTTTTTACTCTTATCATTTTTATCATCTTATATTTTTTTATAATTTTTTTTTTTTACAACTCATTAATTTTTATATAATTTTTTTTAGTTATTGTCATTGTTTAAACCATCCTTTAGAGTTATTGCCTTGGAAGCTACTCTTTTGGAATCACTATCATTTTTGGTGTATGTTTTTCATCATTTTTGGTGGTATCGCAGCTTTATTTTTTTTTACTATTATTTTTTTCTTTTATTTTTTATCTCTCTGTATATTATTGCATTTTAGCCTCTCCCTTGAGTTACTGCCATTGGAGTTGCCACAATCGGAGTTGTCCCTATTGGAGTTATTTCTAGAGTAGTCATTTCGATTTTTTTTTTAAACCTTTCATTTTGGTACTATTACTTTGTTTTTTTAACGATATTATTAGTTGCTGGGTTATTTTTAAAGTCGGTAGTTTTAGTAATTAGAAGTATTTTCTTATTCGCATGTAAATTATTAAATTAAACTATTTGTATTATAAAATTTAATTAATAAAATAATTAAATAATTTAAGTTATTTAATAAAATACAAAATTTAGTTAATAAAACTTATAAAATTTAGTTAATAAAATAATAAAATTTAGTTAATAAAATAATGCATATACGATATATGTTATTATGTATATATGTATGGACATATATGCTATTATATGTTACCTGCACGTAAATATGCACGAGACAATGCACGAGAAAACACATAAAATTGCACGTAAGTACGTGCAGCATTGCACAGAATCTGCGCCCTTTTATGTGCCATGAACTTGCTTTCCCATGCATTGTCCTGCGTATATTTACGTGCAGGTTTGTGTGGTCACGTATTCAAACTTTTCCGTGTATTTCAGTATTATTCTGTGCTGTAATTTCTCATAGGGAATAAAGTTCTCGAAGATATAAAAGATCAATATGACAGAGCTAATAAATAAATAAAATAATAAAAAAATACAAAAAATAACAAACAAAAGAGTCAGGCTAAGTCACGATAGGAGAAAAGCAATTAAAATCGCATATAGGCTTGAAATTGCATGACAGGCTTAGTTTAAAAAAAAGTTCGATTTTGTTCTCCCCCCGCATGTAAAAATTGTTATAAATTGGGCTTCTTTTCGCCCTTTAATAAAAGAACAGTGCTTGAATAAAAAATGATAAGTTCGTTGATTTAAACCCACTTTATACCCGATTATCTTGCCAAGTCCTATTGCCTCTACTCATCAAGTATATTGTAAGATTGGGTGTTGTTTTTGTTTTGGGTGTTGGTAGCAGTGTTGGAAGTTAGTGTTCTCAGAGTTCTCATGAGAACACGATTATAAATTTGTGAACAGTATAAATTTTTTACTGTTCACTATTAAAAAATTTTTTGAGAACAGTAAAATAATAATACTGTTACTATAAATATAATAATTAGCTATACAGTCACCTCTCTCTAATCTGGACCTCTCTAAACTGAACACTATTAAACTTTCTCTAAACTGAACAAAATCTCTTAGAACATTTGCAAATTTTATTATAAAGTTCAGATAAGCCATATATAACTTTTTGAAAACTGAACTTTTTCAAATTTTTATATAGTAAAAAAAAGCAGTCTCAGCAGTTCAGATTAGAGTGAGTTAACTGTATAATTTTATATCAAACCAAAAACTAATAAAAATTCTTATTTAATTTTTATGTTAAGGTTTCAATTTGCTATAATAACTACTTATTTGATGTTATACTTTATATTTGTAGTATTCTACTATTTTTTTTTTTTTAGTGAGTATGAGTGAGAACAATAAAAATTGTTTGAGAACACTTGTAGCTATTATACTGTTCTCATGAGAACTGTGTTTGAGTCTGAGATTTCCAACACTGATTGGTGGTTGTCTGTCCCGTGAAGTCAGCCCGGACTTCCGCCTTCGACAATGTCTAAAGATTATCAATATATCACTAGGCAAATTGAAATAAATAACGTAAGAATCGTAGGAATCAAAGTTCATCAAATGTCTTGGAAATAAATTGGCGAAGAATGTGAATTATTTGGTTTTGTATGACGTACAGTTATTTGATTACGATTGTTATACACAACATGCAACCTTTAAAGCTGTTTTTACATGTTATGTATAAAAAACATATTTTATCATTTTTTTAAAGGGTAACCAGTCTTATAAATGGGTAAATAATTAAAAGTTTAAATTTTTTACTCTAAAAAGGATCACAAGGAAAGGCTTTATTATGTTTGATATTGTTATTTGTAGTTGCTTTATATCAAGATTAAAAGTTTAAGACAATACGTAATAAACTGTAATTATAAAATGGGTATTAGGATTTTTGTCTCCTTTATCGTATAAATATGCATAAAAGCTCTTATATATGTTGTAAGTGGGAATGGAATTTAGAAGGGTTTAGAATTTCCTAGGAAATTAGGGCTAAGGTATGGATGTATATATTATAAAATCTACTCTAAAATGATGGACCTGCAAATCATTAAGTAAGCACTTGTCAATTACAATTTGTCTTAAATCGAATTACAAGAATAAATCGTTTCCTTATATTCATATCTATTAAATATAGACACTAGATAATAGAACAAATTTTATTAATTATAATATTTTTTCAATATAAAATACAGTCAAGCTTTCCTGAATAAGACTTGAATTTTCGGCAGTTTGAACTTAAAATCAATAAGAAGATGGAAAACCGTTATAAACATATTTGGATCAGAGTTAAAGTCCTAGAAGGTTGCATGTAGTCCGTATAATACTTACTAAAGCTTAAATCAGGATAAACAATTTCATTTATTAAAATCAGTTATCAAATGTTAACTGTTAATTCTTAGAGAATTAATTTTTAGATCTATTTAATTATTATTATATTGAAGTATTTTAACAATAATACTAAATTTATTGATGCACCGTTTTATTTATATGTGTATACCAGGAACGTAGTATGAAGTACGAAGTGTATGGTTAACAGGCAAGTTGCTGTGTGCAATCTCTTGAATCTTATTGGATGGCGTATTCAAATCAATCACTTGATGCGCATTAACATCACGTGTATAAACAAGTATACTGGGTTTTGTTTAATGTCATATGAAAGCGTTTTTTGTGTAATTCATTTTGATAAACTTGTGGTCTTCTACATTCTGGCACGAGCCTCTATACCTGTTGTGCTTGCTACTTATGGTAATCAATTCGAGGATATATTGATCTGCATGAATGTTGTAATCTATACTATAAATCTTTATTTTTTTCGCTTGCTATAATTAATTTAGGAACATAATACGAAGTTCGAAGTGTGTGGTTTACAGGCAACTATCTGTGTGCAAAATATTGCATATGATTTAATAGCATAGTCACATGTTCAAATTGATCACGTGTACTTTTCGTTAGCTTTTACGTAATTGTTAAGCTGGTCATACGTTGCTAGATTCTGCCCAATGAAACAAAGACAGATGCATCTGTCTGAATTAGTATGTTGAATTAGAACAGTATTAGAACTGTTTGAATTTGTGTTATAAAATATTACAGGTTTTATGCGAATCTTTACACGAACTTTCTGGTAGTTAAACTTTTATAAAGCTTGTGGCAGTGCATGACTTCTAAATTTAAAAATACCTGTTATACCTTACTACCTTTGGCAATCAGTTTGAGTAAAAAAAGATGCAGTATGTATTTGAGATAGATCTAATCCAAAAAAGGTATAGTGATTTACGTTTTACACTTATCGAGGGACCCCGACAGATCTGCAGGTCACGAGTTAACTGCGCCCAAGCTGGCAGATCTGCAATTTCTGGAAGATCAGCTGATTATGGCAGATCAGAAGGAACCGATGAAAAGGACCGGACGGTCTACGGAAACGTGATTTTGCACGTACCGAATATCACGTGACTTAGACGACGTATGTGTCAAAATAGAATTTTTCTTTAATTTTGGACACATTTTTTTTTGACAACCAACTAATTGAATCCAATGAATTTTTTTAAAACAATTCTACAAATTAGTAGAATTTATTTAGAAAAATTTTTATCGAATTCTATCAAAAAGTTCTCAAGAAAATTGATTCAATTTTTGAAAAATTCAAACCATCTTCTAAAAAAAATAGCTGCTTAAAAATTTTCTAAGCTTTGAATAAAAATTTCTTAACAACTATCTAATAGAATTCAATAGACATCTTTTATATAACATAAATGAGATAATGAGATTCATAAAAAAAGATTTCATCGAATTTTATCAAGTATTTGCCAAGAAAATTTGTTCAAAGTTTGAAAAAATTTGTCGCCCCTTAAGAAAGCAACAGAAAATTTTTCTAAACTTAGAATAAAAATTTCTTGACAATTACTTGATGGAATTCAATTAATTTTTTTTTTAAATAAATTCTATTATTTAACAGAATTTATTTAAAAAATTTTCATCGAATTCTATCAGGTAGTTGGCAAGAAATTTTATTTAAATTTTGTTGTGGCTATTTTCTGAAGAACGGTGAAAATTTTTACAAATTATCTTGACAAATACACGATAAAATTCGATAAATTTTTTAAAAATGAATCCTATTATGCTATAGATCTATTTAAAAATATTTCTATTGAATTTTATTAAATAGGAAACTTTCATTCTAATTTTAGAAATATTTTGCACAGTTATAACGATAGGAATTTTTCAAAATTTGAATCAAATTTTCTTGAGAACTGCTTGATAGAATTCAATAAAATTTTTTTAAATAAATTCTACTAGTTTGTAGAATTGTTTAAAAAAATTTCATTGGATTTAGTTAATTGGTTGTCAAAAAAATTTTGTCCAAAATTTAAGAAAAATTCTATATGTCTAAATCATGTGATAATCGGTACGTACAAAATCACGTGATTTGGTACATGCCAGTAGACCGTCCAGAAAAGGACCAATACGTAGGAAATTATAGATATCAAGGAAATGGCATAAATTATTGATCAAACATTTATAATAGAAATGCCATTTCTTGTTAATATAGAATATTTTATTATAAGTATGGGCGATATTCACTCCACTTTATAGGCATGTTTGCTATAACTTTTATTAAATATCAATAAAAGATATTTATTTCCTTTTTGATTCTATATAATCACATCACGTTTCTTTTGAATTGCTAAATTCTATTATAAATAAACTCTCTCCTTTAGAAATATATAAAACACTAACAACTATAATATATCACAGCGCAGTTAGTGTCTCTGTGCCCATGTGACTTCCTGTTAATAGTTGCTCTGTTAACCTTGATTTCTAAGAAGTACTTCGTGGGTTAACAACGTACAGTATGGAATTATCCAGAGTAGTGATTTGGGTGATGAAAAATCTTAGCTGGGAAAAAAAGCTCAGACGGTCAACCGAGCCAGCCTTTTTGCTAGCAAATTCTCTTACTGTAATCAGAATTAACCACTATATTTATATCAAATGTATAAAAAATATATTAGGCAGTTCCTTGCCATAGAGTTAACACCTCTATCTAGATTTATATATCTGGATATATACTATATCATGTGATATAATGTGACATAGTGTTTTTATATCCAATATAAATAAATCTGGATTTAAATTTAAATCCGGATATATACTATGTTAAAACTGGATAAATCTGAATATAAAAAATATATCCGGATAGAGGTATTAACTCTACCTTGCCATTCAGTTATACCGAATTGTCTGGAGCTGTTTAGCTTGGTTTAGCCAGATTTGAAATCAATTATAAATCAAAATAGATTATTTCCAGAAATAATATATTTTATTTAATAAAATTGGACTGGTTTAGTATCCCGAAAATGACTGCATAAAAACTGTTCTATAGTTTCTGGTCAAATTATGTTAGTTATATTAGTGCCAACTGGATTAAACAATTAATACAGATAAACAATCAAATAGTTAGCCCTATAAGAAAAGTGGTATGGGTTGTAGTACAGGTTAGTGTCAGAAATGCTCGAAATGGCACGAATTTTGTAGCATGTACAGGAACATTTTACTGAGTGACTTAGTAATAATGGCACAGACATTACGGCAAAAAGTGGCATATAATATCATGTCATATGAAATTACACGTTCAGATGACATATTACAGTAGGGTGGGGCCTCAACTAATTAAATCAAACCTTAGTTAGGGTAATATATGAAGATCATTAATTTAGATTTTTTACAGGTTATATATTTAAATAAAGTTAAATTGCCGACTAGTATTTAAATACACGTAGTTAAATTGCCAATTACATATATATCATTAATCATTAAATTAATCAGTAATTATATTTATTTGCATAGAGCCGATTTATATGTATAATTAAAATTTTAAAAAAATACTTATCAAACTAAATTTACATTTATTGACACAAATATCTAACAAAAATATATACTATTTTTTTTTAACTTGATGGTAATAGAACTATTTTTTTTGATAATTCGTTAAAATAATTAAAATTTTATTAATTATTGTATAAATACTAAATATTAAATGGGAAAATAAATTTATCGCACCCACGACATGTCGCACCCCTGCTTTGACCAATCAAATTGCACGATTTTATAAGCAAAAAATTTTATTTTTTAAAAATTTAAAATTTTACTTAATAAAGTGTAAAATATATATAAAATAGCATACCATATAATGTAAAATTTAATTCTGAACAACTTTTTCTAAGTCGTAAAGATAGGTTGTCTTAGTAAAAAACCGTTTTATAAGAAAAATCAAAATTTCCCAAAGTAGCACATATAAAACTTTTTTTTACTAAACCAATCTACTTTTTAACTTAGAAAGAAGTTGTTTAGCATAAAATTTTACATGTAATACTTGAACGTAAATATAGATTATATTACTAAAAAAAAGTTTTATATGTGCTAACAATCGAAATTTTTGATTTTTCTTATAAAACAGTATTATTTTACTAAGACAATCTATCTTTACGACTTAGAAAAAGTTGTTCAGAATAAAATTTTACATTATATGCTTTGAAATCACTTATTTATTTTTACATTTTACTAGTAAATTTTTAATTTTTACAACTTAAAATTTTTTGTCTACAAAATTGTGCGATTTGATTGGTCGGAAACAGGGGGTGCGACAAATTTCTATTCCCATATTTAATAATCAATTAATTATTACGAAATTTTTAAAAAAAAATATTTAAAAAAAATAGCTCTATTACTATGTAGAACTAGTTGAGAGCTTCAATTTAAAAAAAATTTTTATATACTTTCATTAGATATTTGTGCTAAAAAATGTAAATTTAATTTAATATTTAATATACAACCTATAAAAATCTGATATATTATTACTCTAAATAATGTTTGATTTAATTAGTTGAGGCCCACTCTACCATTACCGTATTGTCGCGAAATACCAGGCATGGGCGTTAATTCGAAAATCGCGCCTCCTAAAAATAGTATATATGGGTTCAAAATAACGCCCATGCACGTCCCGAAATAACGCGCACTCAAATATAGTTGGTGTGTATAAAGATCGTTTATTATTAAATTAGAACTTAAGATCGTAAATATATACTTTCTTATAATAATCTCTCGATTAACTTTGCCCGAATTAATTAGTTTGAAATAGAATATGGGTTTATTTATATACGAATTAAGATCACAAATGCCAATGAACATGTTTGAACAAAGGTTTAACATGCTACACTAAAAAACTAATATTTGATTTAATTCATTAAAAAAAAAGATCTTATATACAATTATTAGCTTTTAGTAATAATTCATAAGCATAAATTTGCACTTTAATTTGTTTATTCGTTAATTTTGATCATTGATCGATTTCTATTATATTCATTATCTCTTCCATTTGCACATAATTCAAATTATTGATCGATTTCTATAGCATCTATTACCTCTTCCATTTCAATACTACTTTCGCAATCATAGTCTGGTTCAGTATTATTAGAATCATCATAATCCCATACACCGTCATTATCATAAATTGATTCGTTTTCAGAATGTGCATCTTCTTCGACTGGCAATTCCTCAAGACAGTTGCTAAGAAGAGCCTGAAGACGGCTTGACATTTTATTATCTTCAGTACCATCTGGATTAAGTGTAAGGCCAGTAGATTCAAAAGATTTCGCCAAAACACTTGCATTGAATTCCTTCCATGTTTCCGATACCCATTCACAGACTTGTACGTATGATGCCTTTTTTTGATTTCCACTCTTAGTATATTCTTTTTCTCCATTGGCCATCCATTCTTCCCATCTTCTCCTCATGCTATCTTTAAAGGGCTTATTTACTGAAACGTCTGGTGGCTGCAAAACACTTGTCGTTCCACCAGGTATTTTCAAAACCTCTAAACCTTCTCTATTCAATGCCTGAATTACATCATAACGAACATGACTACGATGAATATCGACAAAAATTATACCCTTGTCCTTAAAAAATCCATTGGGTCTTGCACGGATTACTTGGGGGATATAAGTAGAAATCATTAAATCTCCTGTCATACAAGCAGAGGGTGCAGTTGTTACAACAACATCTCGTGGAAATTTTCCTTTTGGTTTTTTTTTTAGCTTAAAAATTACTGTTGGAGGAAGTTTCTCTCCAGCAGCCGTATAGCCTAAGACTACAGTAAATCGCAGCTTTTCACTTCCAGTAGTCTTGATTGGCACTTCACGAACACCTTTAAAATCTATCGTTGATTCCCGTGGCATATCAAACCACATAGGAGTTTCGTCAAAGGATAAAACAAATTTTTTGTTGAAGTGATAAGTTTTTTTACGTGAATTTTGAAGAAAATTTTTTACAATTAAAGGCATATTTTCAGGAACCTTTTGAGCTACTTGTGTATGAGCACGTTTTACTAAATTGTGCCGCTGCTTGAAACGTTCAACCCAACCACGTGAAAATTTTAAGTCTTGAATATCAAAAACTTCACCTAGCTCTTTTGCTTTTTTTATGATTAAAGACGTTGTTACAGTGCCTTTTTCCTCTCTTCTCTTTTTAATGAACTCTAACAATTCTTGTTCTAATGTAGGGTGGGCTGCCTTTCAACCATGACCCTCAAGAGCACGCATACGGTCTGAACTTAAATCATTCTTATTTCTGATAGTTTCAAACTCTTCCTTCTGTTTTCGCCACTCTTGGATGCGTCTTCGGTCAACTTTGAAATACAAAGAAGCACCACGATTAGAGGTTTCTTCAGCATATTTGATTACATCAAGTTTAAACGCGATAGTATAGCTTCGTTTCGTGCTGCTTATATTTACTTGCAAGAAAGTAAACTTGTACACACAACAAAAATAACATCGCGATCACATTTTATGTTATATATGTAGTACAGAAAACATACCGTAAATTTCAATTTTTGATTTATTTGTGTCTGCAAGTTGATTCTTCATACCTACTCATAATGCGATAAGTTTGTCCACTTTTTTTTAATATTAATTAACATTTGTAAAGACAGTTGTATTATAGGTAAATTTTATGGAATAGCAGATAATTTTGATAGATTACAAAATATCGGTCTATTCCAAGGATTTTTCAGTAAGGTTGAATTTCTTAAAACGTTATTAATAAAGATTTAAAATTGAGCGAATTATCAAAGATGCTTGTCTTTATATAGACAAATCTGTAAGGGTAACTGTAGTGTTACATGGCCGATAAGGTGATGCTAAGAAAAACAGGATTTTTATTTTATTTGTATGGCGTTAGTGTTATCCATATAAGCATACGTTTGTACGTACGTACGTACGTAATATAATCTATATTGGGAATTATATTGTACACTACCGTGCACTGTATATTTATATGTGCTCATTAAATACCTGATACGTTAAGTGCATAATATTATAAAATACAGGTTTATGCATATGGTTTTATTTTGGGAAATTAGGTTTAACTCCTTTTTCTCAAAATGACGCCCATGTGCGTTATTTGGAAAATCAGATTCGACAAAAAATTAATATTTGTTTCAAAACAACTCCCATGCGCATCTCAAAATAACGCGCATATACTCAAAATAACGCGCAGGTGTGCGTTATTTCGCGACAATACGGTACAACATGTTGGCTCGTTTCGTGGAGAGCAAAAGATCAGTAAAGGAATTTTTTTTAAAAAAGAGCAATATCTCATAATTTCACTGATGAAGTTTCCCTGTGTGTCTTAACAAAAAAAATTCCTTACAAAATTTTGCTTCATATACAGTTAGCTTGCTCATTTTATATTGATTACTTAGGCCATTTGAGTTGATTTTTTGGTTAACATCACTTTTCTAGGACTCTCAGGAGAGGGGAAGAGGGGTAAAATGAAACGAACATATAAAACATATAAAACGAACCTATAAAAATGATCAAAGATGGGCCAATTTCGTTGGTTGATATAAATTAGATAACTGGTAAGTGTCATTCAGCATTTTGATTGGCAGTTCATTTTTGGGGGGAGATGGTAGTGACTTCAGCTGGGGTGATGTTAACCAAAAAATTAACTTTAAAACAGCTTATGTCAATTTATGTTTTAATAGTTAATCATTATCGCAGTGGAATATGAATTTAAGTTCATTACTCGTGCCAAATCCCGTGCTAATTTGACTAGTAAACTGCTACAAAACCCGAGCCATTTACGGTCCAATTGGCACAGCATACAGTTCTACAATTCAGACCATTCCTATGCCACAAATAGGACCCCGGACATCTCTAATATAGGTCATAAATGATCTGCATAAATTTGGAGGTTTTTGCTATCCCTAAAATCAAGTAAATTTGCTGAAAATTCAATTATTACATATAAATTTTTAGTAATTTGCTAAAAACTAGATTATCTTATCTATTTTTATAAATCAAAATGATATATATATTTTTGAGTGCTGAACAAATTTTCTTAGAGCATAAAGTTAGAATCAATTAGTAAAATTTGGAGAATCATAGAATTTTTTGGTATTTTTATTAATAAAATTATATAAAATATTATAATTCTCCAAATTTTACTAATTGATTCTAACATTGTGCCATAAGAAAACTTGTTTAGCACATAAAATACATTATTCTGGCATATATAATTTTATGTTTCTTAAAAATTTAAGAGAAGATGCTTAATTTTGGATTTTTTGATCAAAAAATCTAAATTAAGCATCTTATCTTAAATTTTCAAGAAATATAAAATTAAATATGCCGTAATAATGTATTTTGTGTGCTGAACAAGTTTTCTTATGGCAAAATGTTAGAATCAATTAGTAAAATTTGGAAAATTATAATATTTTATATAATTTTATTAATAAAAATACCAAAAAATCTATGATTATCCAAATATTACTAATTGATTCTAACATTGTGCCCTAAAAAAACTTGTTCAGCACATAAAAATACATTATTCTGGCATATTTACTTTTATATTTCTTGAAAATTTAAGAGAAGATGCTTAATTTTGGATTTTTTGATCAAAAAATCCAAAATTAAGCATCTTTTCTTAAATTTTTAAAAAATATAAAATTAAATATGCCAGAATGATGTATTTTTATGTGCTGAACAAGTTTTCTTAGGGCACAATGTTAGAATCAATTAGTAAAATTTGGAGAATTATAATATTTTATATAATTTTATTAATAAAAATACTAAAAAATTCAAATTTTACTAATTGATTCTAACATTGTGCTCTAAGAAAACTTGTTCAGCACATAAAAATATATTATTCTGGCATATTTACTTTTATATTTCTTGAAAATTTAAGAGAAAATGCTTAATTTTGGATTTTTTGATCAAAAAATTCAAAATTAAACATCTTGAAATTTTAAAAATCATAGTAGTACAAAAAATCGAGATAGCTCTATTTTTGGGTATGATTCTTGCAAAATGCAGGTAATTTGCTAAAAATAAAATATTACATGCATAAAATTGCTGTAATTTGCCAAAATGCTTTATATAACCTTTTTAAAATTAACCTCAATTTGTTAAAACTTAAATTTGGACCTTAGACCAAATTTTCTGCAATTTGCTAAAAAAAAAAGACATATATCAGAGATGTCCGAGGTCCTCCACAAATGCACGTGCCTATACGACGCAACTCATACTGATCCAGTCCAATTTTCTTATAGGGAAGATGAATGATTTTAGATGGTTTCAATTTCTACTATTTAGTGGTCATATCCTGTTAACATTAACCTGAGAGGTTAAGCCTTTAATAAAATCTAATAACTGGTTTTATACCTATCGAATAAGAGGGTAACAGTTATATCTGGATATAACCTCTATAAAAAATATACACATCGTGTAATTTTTTATAACGATTACCTGAACTTTTAATTTATTTATTAAATTATAAAAATTAGTTGCAAACTTCCATATAGGCATTTTGCCTTTTGCATTTGTATTTTATATGTCCACATTATGAATAACATTATACATTTAATTTTTTGCACAACAGAATCTAATTCAGAGTATTTGCTCAGGTCTTATAAGGAGAATTTCAATCACACTGTAATTAGTAGCTTCCTCTTACTTCACCAACAATTATTCCACTGACAGTGACATCATGTCAAGTGAAACCCTAATGTTAGCAAAATGGACTATTAGCAGAATAATTGTCAGTGAAGCAAGAAATATTCACATTTGTTTAGCATATTGATTAAAAACTAGTTGCATTTTTTTTATTTAGAAATTATTCTTATCTATCTCATAATTAATATATCAGATATAAATATTATATGAATGATGCTAGACTTCAATTATATCAAGGGTTATATGATTGAAACCTTGTATTTCCTTGGCATCACTTATTTATGTATTATATCTTAAATATTAATCCATTAACCAATCTTATAACCTAATTATCCAGCGACCTAGTGGTTACATAGTTATCATATCTTAGGGCATAATCACTACTACTATTAAATCAAATCTTACCCATTAAACTTATTAATTGTAGCTAATTAAATCAATCAAATATTATCTAGCCGATTATTAATATAGAAGTATTTGAAATTGTGATATGGGTAGGTGGGTAGGCTCATAGTAAACAAAAATCAGCAAATCAGCTGAATTCTGGAAGCTCTCTTACACACCTTAATTCAAACTTTTCTAAAAAATTCAAATTTACTGCATGGATTATATGGCATACACTTTTTATTGTTATTAAATCTTTTAATATTCAACTAATATTACACTAAGTTCAGGCCTATTCTAATAACCCTTTTAATAATTGTGCTGATCAACTCACCAATCAACATATCTCTGCTTCTTTTTTTAACTTTAACTATACCAACTCCTATATCCCTTTCCATACTCTATATTGGGAAAATACCCAAGTTTTACAACCTATATAAAGATTTATTAAAAATATTTGCAAGCTCACATCATAGCTTTTTTGTCCTCTCAGCAACATACAAATGAATGTTCATACTTCACTCATTATTTTGATTAGAACTCCACTTGGTTATATTTTAATAATAATCAAAAAGCTTCAAATTATATTACCAACTTCAAACTTAGCAACTTTAAAGCTTTTAAAATTAAATTATTTTTAAATGAACTACCTTCATACTCTCACTTTCACTCAATTTATCCTAACCTATTTTCAAATGCCAACTGCTTTATATGCAACACTTCTGACTCCCCTAATCACTGGCTTTTTTGTTCTGGCACAAACAATATTAACTAGATTATCCTTACTGCTATTACTAATACTATTACCTCTACAGATTTTGACCTTTCTTCAAATACTATCTTTCAACTTATTCAAATTATTTATAATTACCTAGCCTTTTACTTATCACCAGCTCTACTTTCTCCTTATTATATTTAAACTACACTTAAAGGCTTAATTCCTTCTCACCTGATTCAAGATCTTAGACCCTTTTACTTATCTTCTAAATTAGCTTCACAAATCATTATAAAAATTCTTCTTCAAGTCTCTGAATTATCCTATGAACAATTGTAGAAGCCTTATTGTTTCCAATTTGCTTCATAGCAAAAAACTAATAATATTACTTATCCTTCTTCTACTATTTCTAATATATTACAAATCAAAAAGCAACCATCTTTATGCAGTACATTTACATATAGTTGTCCTTGTGGCCAATCTGATCAACTTTATATTAACCTAAATTCATATCCACCTATTGGTATAGCTCTTAAAAAGATTAGTTCTTGGGGTGTCCATTGGGTTAAATATAGTACTCATATAAATTTTATTTTAATAGATTGGATTTATCTGTACTAAAATTTAGTGCTTGTGCTTTGTACTAAATTCTGACAGACTTTAAATTTAATTATCTAAAAATTTTAAAAATTAACTGTGTATTTAAATATTGGTTTAAAGTATTTTAAAACTATACAATTCCATAAAAAAAGTTTAATAGCCTTAAATGGTTTTTTGAATTTTATAGATTTTTTTTTGTTTTTAAAAATTTTAGTTTAAGCTAATTTTATATAATTTTAGAACATATTATTAATCATCTAATTAT
The DNA here is from genome assembly GCA_003550325.1 of Gigaspora rosea. Taxonomy (NCBI): domain Eukaryota; kingdom Fungi; phylum Glomeromycota; class Glomeromycetes; order Diversisporales; family Gigasporaceae; genus Gigaspora; species Gigaspora rosea. The sequence goes on from QKWP01000770.1 coordinate 184,624, forward strand.
TTTTTATCAGAGACCTACTTCTTTTCTCTTTCTCTTAATATATATTTGGTTAGGTTCCTTATATATAATTTCAACTTTTTTTACCCCCTTCCCTTCTAAAAAATTCTCTAATTTTTGATACTTTCCTTATATAGTAATTACTAGTTATCTTAAAAGATATTATTAATTATAAAAAAATTTTTATTAAATAAATTTATTTAAAATTTTAATAAAGTATAAAAATAAGTTAGCTAATTCCAAATATAAATTTGTTTAAAAATTAAATTAATATATATAAAATAATTTAAGCTTAAAGTTTTACTAGCAATTACTATATAAATATGTTTTTAAATTTATATATAAAAAATAGCTACAGTATAATTTTTTTAAAATTTAAAGTAATATAACTTATAGTAAACAAATTTGATATCAAAGAATTTTTGTAAATAGAATTAGAAGATAAATTTTTATA